>JAJPUD010017087.1:0-24431 GCA_023553655.1 Myrmecobius fasciatus | reverse complement strand
CCAGAGTCCCTCTTGGGGTGGGATGAGGACACAGGGTGGGGCCCATAAGGCCCATGCTGGAGCCAAGGGATGGGCCACTTACCATTCCCTGGCCCATCATAGCCAGTCTCACCACCTTACTCATTCTTCCCATCCTGGGAGATGAGAAAGCAGGACTGAGCAGGGGGAGCAGCAACTGGTGGGAGAGAAAGGAGTCCCAAGAAGGGTCAGGAAGAAGAGGACCTCTGGGTCAGGGCTGAGTGGGGGGTGGTGTGGTCTGGGTCAGCTGTCACGGAAGCCCCTTCCCTCTCACACCACTCCTTGGCTGTGTCTGTTCCCCTCAGCCGGCAGGAGGAGGCCGGGGCCTTCCCCCAGTCCTCCCGTGCTGGGGCTCCAAGCCCTCTCCTCACAAAAGGAAAGCTTCTGGCCAAAGAGGCCATCGGGCTCCCGCTCGGCTCCCTTGTTTCACAGGACTGCCTTTGCCGCGCACCCCGATCCAGCCGAAGCAGCAGTGAGCGTTGCTCAGACGTGCCCGCCGGGCCGCTCTGGAATCTGCCCCTCCAGCCGCTGGCGCCCTTCCTCTTCTATCACTCTGCATTTACTTCTCTGTCGACATGCTGTATCCCCCACCCCTTAGAATGTAAGCTCCGTGAGGGTAGAAGCCCTTACCCGGGAGAGACTCAATAAATACGTCTTGGAGTTAAGTCGGCAGCGGCCTCTTTCACTCACCTGATACCACGCCCAGGCCCTCAGCGCTTGCTGGGAGGCCAAAGAGAGAGCTCCCTACACTTGCCGGGCAGGGACAGCCCATGGGGGCGTGCCCTTCTTGATCAAAGGGACTGCTCACAGCCACAAGATGCAGACACCTATGGTCATTAACAACCGTGTCTACTCATTTACAGAGCAGGTACTGGGCACCAGGCCCATCACAATTACCCAGGAGGGAAGTATTCTCTGCACTCCTCATACAGATGGGGAAACTGAGGCAGATGAGTCAGGTGACGTGCCAGGGTCACACAACCAGTCTTCTGGACTCCAGGCCCAGCACCCTCTCTCCTGGACCCAAGCCTCCCCTTCCTCTGAAGCTCTATGCAGACTCCCAGGACCAACCCCTGAGCACCACCACTGGCTCTCTGAATGCTCCCACCAGTAACACCAATAATCCTGGCCCGGACGGCCTGGAGCTGCCCCTGCCCCACCCTCCCTATGGAGCAAAGGCTGTCCCTGGGGTCCCTATAATCCTATAACTTCGCAGGGTCCTTATGGCCTAGCCCCACAACAATAAGGGGTCCTTACAGACCCAAGGCCCCATAACAACATGGGATCCTTACAGACCCAAGGCCCCACAACAGCACAGGGTCCTTTACAGGCTCAATCCCACAATACTAAGGGGTTCTTCTACAGGATCCTTACAGACCTGGCCCCGCAATACTAAGAGGTTCTTAGAGCCTGGCCCCACACCACTATGGGGTCCTTACAACCCAGCCGGACAAACGGCGTGGGGTCCTGACAGGCCCCGCCCCACAACAGCACCCATCCTTTCAGGCCCGGTGCCACAGTACTAAGGGGTCCTGACACCGGGTTCTACACCACCACAGGGTCCTTACGGCCCTCCCACGGCACCAGCCCGGGTCAGCGGGCGGATCTAACACAGAAGGACCGAGGCGGGTAAAGGGTGGGGGGGAGGGCCCCCCAGCAGCAGCACCTTCGCCAAGCCCCAGGCGCCGCAGATGGCCGGCGCGCTCCTTCAGCCGCTGGCCCGGCAGCCGCAGGATCTGCGGGTTTCTCCTCAAGGCGTCGCACGCGGGCTCCGGCTCCAGGCCCAGCAGCAAGAGCTCGGACACGGCGGCCACCACCCGCTGAGGCCGGAGCCCGGGCTGCATCCGCAACAGCTCCCCGACGCGGGTCTCGCTGAAGCCCATGTCCGCCAGCTGCCTCTGCGCCGTCTCCGGCTGCGGGGGCCCGAGCGTGGGCGCCGAAGTCACGTTCCGAGCAGCCGAGCCGGGCCGGCCCAGCAGGGGGGCTGCACGCCAGGGCCACCGCCACACCTACAAGGACACACATGGCACAGTCAGCGTCTCCGGCCCAGGACCCCCTACCCAGCGTTCCCAACAACGGGGGAGGGGGGCGGGGCACACAACAGGTGCCTAATGAAGGCTGCCTCGGGAAGGACCGGGGTTCAAGTCCTGCCTCCTACCTGGCCTCTCAGCCGCCCTCGGCCCAGAGCAGGCCTTCAGGGTCCAACCCCCACTTTACAAAAGAGAAAACTGAGGCCCACACGGGGATGGGGGAGGGGGAATCCCCTAAACAACCAGGAGGAGGGGGGGGCGCTTCCTCAGCTCCCACGCCCCATAGTGGGGCTTCCTGGGGAAAAAGCTCAGCTGGAGGCAGCAGCAATCCCGCTCCCAGGGCGGGAGGGGGCGGAGCAAATGGAGGGGGCGGAGCAAATGGAGGGGGCGGTGCATGGATATTCGGCTTTCTCGCAGGTAGCCGCTCCCGACCTGCGCAGCCGCATTTCAGCTCTCTGAAATAAGGGGGGGAGGGGAGACAGGAAGGGAACCGCGCCGCCGTACTCCGACTCCCCTCCTGTCGCCGCACCCAGAGACGCCGCCTTCCAGATTCCCGAGGAAAGAGAGGGAGGAACCGGTTGCGCAGCCGCATTCGGGCTCCTCGAGGCCGCGCAGCCGCACAACTATCCCACCAGCTGAGTCCCGGGTTTGGACAACGGGACGTCGGAAGACTCACGTCCTGCTGTCCGCCCGGGCGTAGCCTCGGGACCCGAATTTTCCCTGTAAGGTAGTGAGCGCTTCGCGGGGGGAGACACCGACCTGCCTGCAGCTGGCCGCCATGGCGCCGGGAGTTCCGCGGGCACCGAGAGCGGGTCCGCCGGGCTTCTTCCGGTCCGCCGGGTTTTTCCGCCTTCCGCAGAAACCGGCGCTCGCATCGAATGTTCCCAGCACTTGCGGGGAACGAGGTCTGAAGGAGAGCCGGGATGAAACTGGCGTCGAATCCTATGACGTCAGCGCAGAAGGCGGAGCCGCGGGGAGGGGAGGCCGGCTTTTAACGACCGGTGATTGGCCGGCCACGTGAGAGCGTCTGCCCCCGGGGGGATTACGTTCGTGGAGTCCTTGCCCACTAGTAAGGGAACGGTGGGGGCGTAGAGCGGCTCTCCCGGGCCACTCCCTCCCGCCTTACAGTCCCGGCTGTGCCCTCCCCTTTGAGGGTCCAGATACCCCACTTTTCCTTCCTCAAACTCCGGCCCTCTGCACCTCTTCCTGAAAAGGGCCAAGCCATAGAGCTGGGGGGGCGGGGGAGGGAGGGTTTGGGGAGGGAAGGTTCGAGTCTTGGCTTTGGAGGCTGCCTCCCCCAGCGAGGGGGCTGGCACCCTGGTATCTCTCTCCCCGATCCCACAACGGCCAGGCCTTTTCTGGCCTCCACGATATAGGGGGTTTCAAAGACTTTTACTAGATGCAGGGGGAACAAATGCAAGCCTGGTGGTCTCACCCACTGTCCCCCCATGCCCCAAGCCTTGCTTATGCCCACTGCCACGGCCTTCTTACACTGGCAGTGCCCACTCCGGCTTTGACAGATTCCTCTCCCAAAACCTCCACATTACTTATATTCACTTATTTTAATTTTTTTTTTATTATACATGTATGTGAACTTTTGTAATACACATTTATGAATCATGCTGGGAGAGAAAAATCAGAATAAAAGAGAAAAAAAAAACAGAAAGAAGTGACCTCTGCCCCCTTCTAGTCTGGCTCAGTTAGAACCCCTCAACTCTGCAGTTACTGTTCCAGAGTGACTTCCTCCCCAGGTCTTCGAGAACGAGGGTTGTCTTCTCTCTGGGCACCCCTCACCTGCTCTGACCCCATCTGTACAATTCTAGGCTGGGAGGCCAAGCCCTCCCATCTCCCAAGCACCTATGAGACAATGCCTCCTAAATTATGTCCAGCTTTGGGCTCCCTCAAGTCCCTCAGGAAGCAATCAGCTCACTTGGTGCTTCTTCCCCTGCTAGAGGGGCAGGATATTTAGAGAGGCCCAGAAAAGCTTAGCTACTCCGGATTTGGCAGAGAGAGCCTAGAAATGTTTCCCACTTTTCCAAATCATGACCTCAAGCTGAGCTTGGGACGTGTCTCAGTCCCCTGGCCCAGGGAAGAAGTGATGGTGTTGGAGCTAGCTGTAAAACTCAAGCCAAACCAGTCCAATTCTGTAACTCAGGAAATCTGAAATGGTTTGGCAAGTCTCCTAAGCCCAAAATCAGTGGCTTAACAACTCCAGTGAGAAAAACTGAATGGATGAAGAAGGCCTGTTGTCCAGATGAGGCTATCCCACCATTTCCCCAGCCAGTACAGATCACGAGCTTCGGCTGCCTTCCAGGCCACTACTCTTCCCACAACACTACACTGCCCAAAATCTACCACTGACTCCTCTCCAACTAAATCACACAATGTACACTCATTATGAATATCAATTTAGTGTATTTCTCAAATTATATATAAAGCCCGGGCAATTGAGTTCTTTTTCTGGAGGGAATTTAGGGGCCTGTAACCAGACACTAATGCATTCTGGAAACCGAGTGACTGCATGATGTACGTAGATTGCAAATACAGACCATATCTTCAGTCATTTGGGTAACATTCATTTTTAAAACTTTCCTAAAAGTGAGGAAAATTTGGGCCTCAGCACTTAATTGCCACAGTCTTAAATTTTCCATCTCCCTAAAACACATATGCACATTTCTACTATTCAGTTTAACGAATTTTAATTATTTTCTCTTACAAAAAGTAACAGACTTCAAAGACATGGGCTTGTGCATTCTTGGAGGCGGCTCAGCTTCATCTTTGAAGAACACATTCTTGGGCTACTTCAGCCACTGGGATTCCTGAGCATTTTAAGTAAAAAACAATTTAATTTTCAGTCCTACAGAAAGAGAATTCTTAGCACACAGAGAACCAATCAATCTTGAGAGGTAATATCACCAGCTCCCTCCCTGCTGTGTTGCTTTTGTTCTTTAAAGCAAAGCTCTTATAAGCAAAAACCTTAAGACCGAGGCTTCCAGTCTGACTCTACAAAGCAAATGAATGGAAACCTTCCCAGGAAGAAAAATTCAAATGACACCATCAATGAGGAACATTTTCTGAAGGGAGGAAGGATACTGCTCTGGCAGACATTGTATCTGGCTAAGACCTTCCTTTTTAGCCTGCCCTGTGAGCAACGACCCTTAGCAGGAGGCATTTCTCTGGCAGCAATAGTTGTTGGGTCACTGTGGGCCATCAAGTACTGCCAAGCTCACCCAAGAGTTGTGATATACAATAACAGCCATCTTTAGGCCATAAAAGACCAGCTGCCCAGTGGTGGGCACGGCACGGTTGTATTGGCCAGCCCCAAGCTGGAATTGAAAGGAAAAAAAATAGCAGGAATGGTCTGGTCAGGTTAGGCCTACAATTCTATGGAGTTCAAAGATCTGACCTCATGACATACACAAATACACAAAGAGAAGACGGAAAGGGTAAAGCACAAGTGTGTCTCAAGTTCTTATTGAAAAACCCTGGCATGATATAAAATTTCACATTATATTGTCCTTATCAAATTCATACAAAGGGAATTTGAAGATAAAAAACTGTTTGACAAACTCAGTTTGACCCCATTTTGTAATATAGGCTCTAGGATGCATCAAGAGTGCTAACTTCCCCTTTCCCCTATTATCCCTCCAGTGAAGGGCTCTGAAAACAAGGCAGTGGAGACAATGAATGAGCTCAAAGTGATTCCTCAGGAGTAAAGATGGCAAGGGAAGTGTCCTTGACCCACAGGAACCATTAGTAGCAGCAGCAGCAGCAGCTCTGCTCTCCAGAAGACGCAGCTAATCTACTTTGACATTTTGAGTTCTACTTACTGTTTCCTTCAGTCTCTTCTCTCTCCTCTAGTGTGAATGAATATTCTCATCTGGAGTCAATAAGATGAAAGAAAAGACAGTGATTAAAAACGTTCAAGTTAAAACAGAGCACACCCTGCACATTAACCAGGATGACCAAAGCAGAGGCAGGCAGCAGGAGCCTAGGAAGACAAGCCCGCTAACTGGCCTCTGGTGGACTGGTCCTGATGCGTGGATTTTTACTTGATATGATCCACAGAGAAGGCCTGCAGTGTTCATGCTTTGACCCACTGTATATGTGTATGTATGACGCACACTCTCTCCAAAATATAAAACTTTTCATGGCAGTAAAAACAGAAATGAAGTGGGTGTCCATCAGTGGAGATTGGCTGAAAAAATGAGGGTATGTGAATGTAAAGAACTGTTATCACTGAAACAGGGACTGCTCCCCCACCCTGAACCATGTGGACAAGGGTAAGTCACCAAAGAACCGCTTAAGAAGCGCCGCCACCCCACCCTCCCCACTTCACTTCCCCCTACAGAGGGCTGGGAGCAAAGGGCTCTCAGAATATTGTAAAACACCAGATGGAGCTACTGCATTTAAGACTTTTGCTTACTTGTTTTTATTACAAAGGGTAATTTAAACCTTTGTGGGGGGCAGGGGGAATGACACTGAGGTAAAGACAAAAAATATTTTTTTTTTAAAACTGAGGTACAATTCCATATTACCTGCCCACATTGACCTCAAATACAAATGTTTTAGGTGCTGAAATGTGAGTTTTGTCCCTTCTGGTAAGAATTCTAGAAAACCTTTTTGAAAATGTTCCTGGCGGAGCCCATTTTTTGCAAAGCTAAAGTTTGTGGAGCACCTCATCTTAAGGTGAATCAGTGTCACCCCTTACCTAGGGCTTAGTGTGGAACAGCAGCTTGTCCCATTGCCTGCCCTGCTTCTTACCTGACATGACATGTAAGTGATACACCTCCTCCCAGACATAGTCAGTAATGTTCACAGGCTGGGTTACCCAAGGATGGATGATCAGCATGTTCAAGGTCATGCGCTCCTCTGGTTTGGGCTGCAGGAGCCCAGAGAGAAGGTCCAAAAGGTCTAGGGAGAGTGGAACAGGATCACACACTAAGCACGCTTCTGCCAAAAGCAAAAGGCTCTTGTGCCTCCTGCCCCAAATCCCTCTTGAAATCATTCAGTCCTCAAACCAGAGACTCTCTGGAGACCGCTAAGCCCTTTCTCAAGTTCTAGAATGTCACTAACGATGAGGGGGGGAGCAGGGATGTGCAGGAGACAGTGGCTGAACTGGGAACTCAGGGCCACAAGGCACAAAGACGGGGTTGGCCAGACACTGGGCCACCCAGTTCCCCTTCTGTTTCAGACAAAGCAGCATGAGATGCTTTGAGACTTCAAAATAGCCTCAAGAGACCAGAGATAACCCTTGAACAGCCCCATTTCTCTTTAATTTCCTATTACAAAGCCATCATCTTCTATGTGATTGACATACAGAACAACAGTGGGCTTTCTTGAGAATTCTCCTGCTCAGAGGCATCACTAACAACTATGTTTCAGGTTAACTCAGGCTTTCTATTTGTATGGAAGAACCATTATTGAAAGGACAATATATTCAGTATCAGTGTAATACCAAATTGTGCTATAACAGAATCTCTTACAGGGGTGCTTCATGGCTCTAGTCTTCTAGTACTTGGCAAACAAGTGCTTGTTCTCTCCCCTTCCCTTCCCCTTCTCTTATCTCCCGTGGCCCACCCATTTCTAAGGTGAGCCACACTCCTCTTGGTGCCCTGTCCTTGGTCTCCCAAGCATCCATCTGCACCCCAGATTTCCAGCAGAGCACGTCTCCATTCCAAAGCAGGCTTTTCCCGGACACATCAAGGAGCACAACAGGCCCCCAAACTTGGTGTTCTCATTTCTACGCTTCTCAAGCGAGTCCTGTTCCCAAGGGTCTCATACACACAGAAAGGGTGAAGGGTCCGTTCTAGTCATGCAAAGAAAGGCCATTCCCGCCACGAGCAGGGGCCCCAGCTTTGTGTAACTGCCCCTCACACAGAAAAGCTGCCGTTCAGCCTCCGCACCAAAAGCAAAGAATTCTGGTGTGACCTCAAAGTGGGTCTGGTTTTTGAGGACCCCAATTTGGGGTCAGAGAATTAGAGGATCAGGAAAAAGGGAAGTAAAGGGACCCCCCCAAGGAGATAAGATGGCTGGCCTCTCTGGAGGAAGAACGCAGGAGCTCCTGCAGCTGATGTGCACTTACCCTCTGAGACTGAAAAGGGGGGGTGCAGCGCCGCCTCCAGAGCCTCGTCCAACTCACTGAAAGGGTTCTCTTCAAACATGAGAGTGTAGAGGGTCACCCCAAGGGACCACATCTCCAGTTCTGGTCCGTGGTAGCTATTCAGAAAGCAGCAGCAGTCAGGCCCAAGCTTACAAGCACTCCAGCTACTTGACCACGCTCCTCAGAGCTGGTCCTGCCTGGCAAGCACCCCTGAGGGAAGCTGGCAGGAGGCCGCCCCCATCGGGCCACTGCTAGCCCACCCTTGCCCCTGTTTGTTCAGACTCTTTGTGGGCACGAAGTACCTTGGGTGGGTTCTGTCCACCGGAAAGACAAAGGCTTCTGTGCATGTCTTTTGTTCAGAGGGAATGTGAGAACCTAACCCAGGAGATGCTGGGCTCTGGGCAAGGTGCCCAGGCAGACGCCAAAGCCAACAAGACCCTCTCAGCCCCTCAGGACAGAAACAATCAGGGCATCGGGCCATCTGGCTTTCTGTGGACAAGCCTGTGGGCTCCACAGATGATGCAGGGGGCTCTGGGGGCAACATCTAGGGAGTCGGGGTTTTCTGAACAAGCTCCTGGACACAGTTTTATTAAAATGAGTCTGTGACCGCAGGATCACGTGTTGGCTCTCGTGTGGATCCTGGAATCAGACTAATCCCTGGTCACCCAAATTCAGGGACAAGAGCCAGTCCTGCCGCCTCTCGGGACCCATCTTGGCCCCGATCTGGCATCCACAGAGCATCAGATGCCCCACAGCTCTGGCCCCTGTGCGGTGAGCCGTGCATCTAACGTTCTTGGTCTGGGAAACGCTGGAATCTTAAATAGGAACCCCCTACCTTAACCTAATTTGCTGGCCAGATCATTAACACAAACTGATGTCCTTCTGGATGCCCAAATAATTATTCCTTCATAAATCTAGCCAGCCAACATCAAGTCCCTTCCAGGGTGCCTCTCCTTGTCCTCCCGGAGGCTCAGCCCGGCGGCATGGGGTACGTACGCGTGTCCCATGAGGACTTCTGGGGAGCAGTACTCAATGGTGCCACAGAAGGTGTAAAAGCATTTGCCAGGCTCCATGTAAACAGCCGAGCCAAAATCCACCAGCTTCACTGTGAAGTCCTCTGCGATGATGATGTTTTCATCCTTGATGTCCCTGTGGATGATGTTTTTGGATCGAAGGTATGTTACTGCCGACACCACCTAAAACATAGACAGGCACGGGTCATTCTAAAGCAAAGGGCACGGCACGCGAAGAAGGCCAACTGGCCACGCGCACGCTGGCGCTGGAGCTGGCAGAAGGCCCGACTGCATTCCCTGCTCCACAGCGACAGTCAGACTACAGACTTTGGGCTCCGGAGGTGCTGGTGGTACTGTCCCTGCACCCTCCTCTCCCTGGAGGCACAGCAGGCCATGCTCTGAACTTGAACTACCAATGAAATGGGAAGAAAATCAAGGAAGTGTATGAGGGGGAAGTTAAGTGAACTCAAGTTTGAATCAGAAGAGTGAAAAATTTAAGTCAAGAAGTATGGACCCCTGCGAGAATCCCGAACCTTCCGTTTTAGTCAGCGTTACACTGTCCAGGCCATTTCCAAAGTTGAATTCCCTCCATTTCAGGACCTGGTGCTGTGATTCTTTAAGGAAGCCGTGATTCTCCCCCCAAACACACCTGCACCTATCAGGTGTGTGGGTGCGGCTGGACAGACTGATCTGTCTGGATGGTAGTGACCTGGCACCTGCCATCATGCGCACCATGTGGGGAAGGAGCCTCTCTCCTGAAGACCCCAAACCTTCACTGAGAGGATCAAGGGCCCCTCACTTCTTACCACAGTGTCTTCTGGCTGCTGGCAAAGCTCAAAGAATGCACTTGGTCATGCAGACCCTGCTTGTCTGTGCTGCCACGATTTACAGAAGTACCCAATAGCTTCGAGTTGGATGGGGCCTCCCAAACCATCCATTCTGGCTTGTACCCCAACAAGAATCCCTTCTAGCTGCCCAGCATCTGCTCTGTGCAGAGGCACCTCTCCAGCCCTTTCCACTTCAGAATCTCTCTCTAAAGGTTCACACCACGCCTAAACCTGTCCTACTTAAGGGGAAGAGAGGAATGGACAGTTCTCCTCATAGGGGAAAGCACTGGTCCTGCCCCCAAGCCTTCACTTCTCCACATAAGCATCTTCAGTTCATTCAACCCTTCCTTACTTGGTATGAACTCAAGCCCTTATACCGGCCTGATTGTCCCCTTCTGGAAATTCTCTAGTAGCAGCCTTCTAAAAACACGATACTCAAAATCAAACCCTTGCCTCAGGACCATTGACTTGGAGCTGGAAGGAGCTTTAGAGAGAGAACCATCCCATCTTTGAGATGAAGAAGCTGAAGTCCAGAGCAGAAGAGACTCACTGGCCTGGGAGTCAAGAGCAGGAGCAGCTTCCAGGAACAGGCCAATAGCTACCTTCGGTCCAGACCCAGAGCTCTGGCCAGTCCCTGGCCCCTTCTCCTGACCCAGAAGCCTGGGGTCTTTCCAGCTGCCCCACATTCCTCCTGAACACCTCCAGAGGCCACTCTGTTCTGCTGCCTTCCTGCGCCGGCTATTCAGACAGCCCCGGCTTTCCCCGTGAAAACTCCCTGCTCTTGTCCTTGCAGACTTTCCATGTCTCCATAGCTCTGGTCCATCCAGTCTGACTCTGTCATCCACCATATTAACGATTCCTCCTAGATTTGGACTGTCCACATGACTGGCCTTCACCCCCGTCACGGATAGAAAATCTTCCCTGGTACAGGCCCCAGCCCATTACATAGACTTGCTCTCACCCCAGACTGAGGCCAGAGCTTTCAGAGAACTTCTGTCCTGGGAAATGTCTTTAACAGAGCTTCTCCTTCCACTGGAGACCATAAATGTATTCGCCACCATGAAGTTTCAGGCAGGGAACACCTTTTGCAGAGAACCAGACAGTTCCCACTCAGAAGCAGTGTTGGGAAAGCAAAGACACCTGGAATCATGTCTGGTCCTCCTCATGAATATTCAAGGAAAAAGAGTGGCTTCTGGGTGTGAAATAAGGGGGAAGAAACAACACTTCTGCAGAGCCCTCCAAAGCATCAGGCAATGGGGTGGGGGCAGCCAGGCAGGGGCTCTGGTATTCTGTGCATCTCGATTCTAAACCCACCTCTAACTGTCCTTGTGGACCCCTCCAGACAGTCCGAAGCTGACTGGGCAGAGAAGGAGCTGCCACCCTGGGCAAAGCCCACCGCCTTCCAAGGCTTACTCTCCTGAAAAACAGAGATCTTGGGCAGCTAGGTGGCGCAGTGGATAGAGCACCAGCCCTGAAGTCAGTAGGACCTGAGTTCAAATCTGGTCTCAGACACTTAACATTCCCTAGCTGTGTGATCTTGGGCAAGTCACTTAACCCCAATTGCCTCAGCAAAAAAAAAAAAAAAAAAGAAAGAAAGAAAGAAAAACAGAGATCTTCACGACTTAGCTCCTCAGGGCACTGTGCCCGGCACACTCCACCGGGGAATTAATGAAGACCTCAAGTCCCGTCTCTGACTCAGGACTGCTCGTTCCACAGGCCCACTCTCTATTCTCTTTGCAAAGGGCCTCAGAGGGGGCTTACTATCTGAACCAAGATCTGTGCTTGCTTGTCTGATGATCCAATGGGATTACACGCACTTCAGAATCTGCTAGAACTTGTACCCTCCGTGACTGAAGTTCTTGATCCCTTTGCTTGGATTATTTGTAATTGATCGAGGACAAAAAGGTACGTATTTATGTGTGTCTATACACATGCATGTAAGGGGGGGGTGTATATGTGCATGTGAGTGTATACCCAGATGTGTGTGCACCTATATATGTATGTGTGCACATGCACACACATAATTCCCAATTGCTAAAAATTACTTAATACGCACTAAAGGATGAAACCCATTGTTTTTCCAGTTTTTTGTCTTCCTTAATCTGGCCCCCAAACCAGAAGACCAAATAACCTTTGGGAGGCTAGAGAGCTCTCAAACACTTGCTGATCGATGAGAAGTCCTCCCCTCTGCCTTGTGGCGTACACAACCCTCAGGAGGCCTGTGCTTTCTCAGTGCCATACAGACCTCCCACGGACACACGCACCCTCCCTGACCAGTCCTCACTTGTCTGAAGATGTAGCTTGCCAGGGCCTCGTCCATGCTGGGGTGGTTGTCAATGAATGTGAAGAGATCCATCCCAGACCCATGTTTCTCCATCACGAGCTGGAAAAACCCTTCATTTTCAAACACGTCCATCACCTGGAAGGAGAGAGAGAAGAGCGTTGCCCCACAATGCTGAGATCACTCTAACTCTCGCTCATCTTTCCCTTTCAAACAATCAAGTCAAGACCATCAACGCAGGTGAATGTACCTTAATGATGTTGGGATGTTGCATCCGCCAGAGAATGGCGATCTCTTGAGTCACTTTTCCCAATTCTGGATCGACCACCCAACAATCCTCCAAGACCTTCTCCTTCCTAATAAACTTTACCACAACCTAGGCCAAAAGCAGAGGGAAAAAAAATAAAATAAAAAAAAATAAAAAATAATAATCGAGTACTTCCCTCTACCTTTAACCCTGCTGTTCCAAAGACAGTTCCCAACAGCAAAAGTAAGCAGCCAAGCTTAGTACCGAGTTCTGTGACTTCAAATTGTAGGCTTTTTAACTTTGAATTTATTTCCTGACTCCTTCAAAAACAAATTTATAGTAGCAATTTGAATTATAAAGTCACATACATGAATATATTTTATTCTTTAGTTTTTCAATCCTTTTTCAATTGTGTCCAACTCTTTGTGACCTCATTTGGAGTTTTCTTGACAAAGATATTGAAGCAGTTTGCCATTTCCTTCTCTGGCTCATTTTAAAGCTGAGAAAACTGAGATAAATAAGGTGAAGTGACTTGCCCAGAATTACACAGTTATTAAGTGTCTGAAAACAAGTTGAACTGAGGTCTTCCTAACTCCAGGCCCAGTGCTCTGTGCCACCTCAATGACTATTTATGTCTGTGTGTATGTGTACATATAAGTGAATACAAGGTACATGTAACACATGTATCAGCAAAACAAATTTGTGCATCTACATAAAATCAGAGGAGAAGATGAGATACCAGAGGCCAGAGGCCGCTTAGGTTTCTACACCCACCTCCCCCTGTTTCTCTAGGGGAAAAAAAAATATCCCTATTTAAAACATATTAACCATATTATGTTTACAAAACACTCTTAAAGCTTTTTCAATTTTTAGTTTTTCAAGTTATTAAATCCTAAACATTTGCCACTCTTCAAAAGTAAACCAGTAATCAGGTGCTAATCCTACCTGACTTGGTCACATTTGAGCCTGGGATAAGTCCTAAATTGTTTTTTCATCTAAATGACCCAAATCAGAACCAGAAAGCTCACTGCAGAAAAGCAGTTGTGTGAGCGTATTCCAGGAGATGCTCAGCTCACAGAGAGAAACCTATCACACCAACAGAAGAAATGTGGATTTCTGCTACACGAGGCCCATATCTCATTCCTGATCGTGCTCAGAACCCCCTTTTCAGTCTTATGTCATTGGCCATTTTCCAAGCATTTCCTGTTTTGAATTCCTCAAGCCTATTACAATACAGAGAGGAAGTCCCAGGTGTACCTTTGCACTCCCTAAAATATCCACCCAAATAATTGATATTAAAAACCTCCCCAAAGCTCCCCTCTGCCCATCCCATGCTGGCAGACCACCAAAGGACATAAAAAAGCCAGTGTGTAGGTAAGTCAAAGTTACTAGGAGGGGCTGAGAGGCTGTTCCACACCCACCAAGAGGATCTTTACCTCCATGTCACTTTGCTTATTCTTAGCAATCCAAACAAAGCCAAAAGCACCACTGCCAATGGGCCTCTGGGTGATGTAACACTTTCCATATTCTCCCTCATAAGCCCTCAGTCCCTCTAAGTCTTTAATCAGGGAAGATTCATCCAAATGGTCTTTTGGTTTTTGCACCTGGAACAGAACAAAACAGAGACCAGATGGTATAGTGGACAAGAAATGACCCAGCCCAGCCCTGCCCAGGCCATCTCCTGGCAGCATCTGAAGCTGTGGAGCTAGCCAGGCTCCAGAGAGGAGAATCAAATCTCTCAGCCCCAAAGCAGATAGACCGAAAAAAATCAACAGTCTCTCTTTCTTCTTCCCATTCAAAAAAAAGAAAGGAAAAGATATGATTAGCCCAAAATATAATACTGCTAGTGGCAGGCCAAAAGATGGCTTGTATTAGGTAATTTGAAGGCCCCAAAGAGATCATCTGGCCCAGACTCTGGAAGGTCAAGGACTGGCCCAAAAGGACTTCAGATACCTACTTCTGCAGTGGTGATCTTGGAATCGAGTAAGGAGTGGGTTGAAGCAGACAAGTTGGAAAATAAATACTGGACCCTTCCTGTCGAGTGATGGTTTTGGAAGAAGTCTTTCACCACCCAACAGCAAAACAAATCTGCCTTTTTTAACTCCACGTGCTTTATTTCATAGTGTATACCTAAAGGAGGAGGGGGAAATGAGGATATTTTTGAAGAGTGATTTTTTTTCTAATTATCCACTTTATGATGCTCTCCAAGGAGGCTTCAGAAACGGCGTAAAGAAGGACAGGAAGGAAGATGTGGAACAGCACAAAAAGGATGGGTTTCAACGGGGCCGGGAAGCATCAGCACCGTCACATCAGCAGTGGATATCTACAGCGTGGACACCAGGCTGATCAAGGAGAGCACTGTTAATGGCCTGGGGATCAGGTCAACAAGGGAGGAGATGTCAGCTGGTCAGTCAACCAATATTTACCAAGCCCCTACTCTGTGCCAGACACTGCTCCACACTGGGGGTATCAAAAAATGCAAAAGGCAGTTCCTGCTCTCAAGGAGCTCACAATCTAATGGAGGTGTGACACCACATGCAAACACTCTTTTCAAGCAAGATATAGATGGGACAAATTAGAAATAATCAACAGGGAAGGCACTAAAATTAAAGTGGGTTGAGAAAGACCTAAAGTAGAAGATGGAATCTGAACTGGCACTTGAAAGAAGTCAGGGAAGCCAGGAGGCAGAGGTGAGGAGGGGGAACATTTCAGGCCTGGGAGATAGAGAGCCGGGGAAAAGCCCCCGAATCTGGAAATGGAGCGTGCTATTCGAGGAACGGGAAGAGAGCCAGTGTCCCTGAACTTGAAAAGGAAGTAAAATATTAAGAAGGCTGGAAAAGTGGCTTATGGACTTGCTATCTGGCCCTGAAACTGACAAGGAGCCCCTAGTTTTACTAAGAAAGGGGCAACTTGGTCAGACCCACACTTGAGGCAGGCAGACCCACCAGCAAGGCCATGGGAATAGGCCACCAAGGTAGCAGTCAGAGAAATAAAGGGGCCATGTGTGAGAGATGGACTCTGGCAACCACTTGGACCTGAGAGGTCGGGGGAGCGAGGTTGGGGCCTGAGGGCTAGGGAGGAGGGGTGGCCTTCCACATACCAGGTGGGAGGGACATTTTGGATAGGTCAAGTTTAAGATGAGTAAGAGACATCCAATTTGAGATGTCCGCACGGCAGTTGGAGACATAAGACTAGAGGGGAGCAGAAGTTACAGCTGGATAAGTGGTCAGAGGACCATGGAGGCAAAGATGACTCTGAATCCATGAGGGTAGAAGAGACCACTAAGTGAAACGGTCTAGAGAGAGAAGAGAGGGCCAGAACCCCAGGGGATACTTAGTTCTTAGAAGTCTACCAGAAAGAAGTCTTTTCAAATTACAGTAGGTAATGAGGAAACAAAACTATCACTCTTTGCAGATGATATGAGAGTATACTTGGAGAATCCTAGAGAATCAACTCAAAACTACTAGAAATTATCAGCTTTAGCAGAGTTGAAGGATATAAAATAAACTCACATAAATCATAGGTATTTCTATATATTGCCAAGTCCAGCAGCAAGAGATAGAAAGAGAAATTCCATTTAAAATAACAATAGATAATATAAAATATTCAGGAGACTACCTGCCAAGACAAAGTCAGGAACTCTATGAACACAATTATAAAACACTTTCACGCAAATAAAGTCAGATCTAAATAAGTGGGAAAATGTCAACTGCTCATAGGTAGACCAAGCTAGTATAAGAACAAGACAATTCTACTGAGAATCTTCTTATTCAGTGCTGTACCAATCAAATTGCCAAAAAATTATTTCATAGAGCTACAAAAAAGTAACAAAATTCATCTGGAAGAACAAAAGGCCAGGAATATCAAGAGAATTAATGGGGAAAAAAAAAACAAAGGAAGATGGCCTAGTAGTACCAGATCTAAAAGTATATTATAAAAGTAATGGTCATTAAAACCATTTGATATGGGTTAAGAAATAGAGTGGTGGATCAGTGGACTAGATTAGATACATAAGACACAATAGTCAATGACTAGTTATCTACTGTCTGATAAACCCAAAGACTCCAGCTTCTGAGATAAGAACTATTTGATAAAAATTGCCAGGAAAACTGGAAAATACTATGGCAAAAACTAGACACGGACATTATCCCAAGATAAGGTCAAAATAGGCCTGTGATTTAGACATAAAGGACAGTAATATAAGCAAATTAGGAGAGTGAAGGATAGTTTGCTGGTCAGCTTTTTGGAGAAAGAAGGAATTTTTGATCAAACAAGAAATAAAGAACATTATGAAATGCAAAACAGATCGTTTTGATTACATTAAATTAAAAACGGGTTGCACAAATAAAAGCAGTGCAGCCAAGATTAAAGGGGAAACAAAGCTGGGGAATAATTTTTAGTCTGTTTCTGATAAAGGCCTCATTCCTAAAATGTATAGATAATTGAGTCAAATTTGTAATACAAGTCATTCCCCAATTGATAAAAGGTCAAAGGATATGAACAATTTCCAGATGAAGAAATTAAGTCATCTATAGTCATATAAAAAAATGCTCTAATTTACTACTGAGTAGAGAAATGCAAATTAAAACAACCCTGAGATTGCTAACAAAAGACTTGAAAACCTCAGAGGTCAGAAAAGGAGACAGGAGAAGGGAATCGGCATTTCCTTAGAAATGTTATCTTATTTGATCCTACAACTCTGAAGAGGTGCTATGTTGCCCCCATTTTACAGTTGAGGAAATTGAAGCAGAGATAGGAGAAGTAATTTGCCCAGGACACACAGCTAGAAAGCATCTGAAGCTATATTTGAACTCAAGTCTTTCTGACTGCAGCCAGGGTACCATCTAAAATCTAAGTTATGCTCTTAGCCTCAAGCATTATGGCCCAGTCATTTGTGACTCCAAAATTACTTCGAATATATGCTTTGTGTCTTTCATTTCTCTAAGAGCTGGCTTGCCACAAAAGGATTCATTTGGGAATTATTTACTATTAAATGGTAAGGGAAGTGGACAGGAGAATCTTTTTGTCTCTTCTATGCCCCAGAGGTCTTTGTTAATTCTCAACTAAATCATTAATCGTTAAATAAATTATAATATCCTTTAAGTATCTTTTACTAACCCTCTCAGATTGACTAAGATGACAGAAAAAAATAATGATGAAAATTGGAGAGGATGTAGGAAAACTGGGACACTAATTCATTGTTAGTGGAATTGTGAAATGATCCAACCATTCAGGAGAGCAATTTGGAACTATGGCCAAAGGATTATCAAACTATGCATTTCCTTTGATCCAACAATGTCTCTCCTGGGGCTGTATCCCAAAGAGATCTTAAAGGAAGGAAAGGGACCCACATGTGCAAGAATGTTTGTGGCAGCCCTTTTTGTAATGGCTAGAAACTGGAAACTGAATGGATGCCCATCAATTGGAGAATGGCTGAATAAATTATGGTATATGAATGTTATGGAATATTATTGTTCTATAAGAAACGACCAGCAGGACTATTTCAGAGAGGCCTGGAGAGACTTGCATGAACTGATGCTGAGTGAAATGAGCAGAACCAGTAGAACATTATACGTGGCAACAACAAGACTATATGATGACCAATTCTGATGGACATGGCTCTTTCCAACAATGAGATAATTCAAGAACTCCAATAGACTTGGGATGGAAAGAGCCATCTGCATCCAGAGATAGGACTATGGAGACTGAATGTGGATCAAAACATAGTATTTTCACCTTTATTTTGTTGTTGGTTGTTTGCTTTTTTGTTGTGGTGGTGGTTTTTCCCTTCTGATCTAATTTTACTTGTGCAGCATGAATATGGAAATACATTGGAAGAACTGTACATGTTTAACCTGGATCAGATTGCTTGCTGTCTTGGAATGGAGAGGAGGAAGAGGGGGAGAAAAATTTGAAACACGAGGTTTTTCCAGGGTGGATGTTGAAAACTATCTTTGCATGTATTTGGAAAAATAAAATACTATTTTTAAAAAGAATTTAATTCATACATGAGTTGATTCATTTTTTTCTCCATTAGTTAAAAGTGATAATGTAGTAAGAGAGGGACTTTTAACTTATCAAGTCACAAAGGCTTCTGTCTGGAAATGGGAAATCAATTGGGGACCCAACTGGATATGATATGGGAGAAAAGGCATGTGGAGTCAAGAAGCTTCAGGAACAAGCAGACGACCCTAGCTATGGTTGAAGATCCTGCACAAGGCAAGTAGCAAACCCTGTCCAAGTTGTCCACCTGTAACAGAATCCTATCATACCTCGTTAAATTGAGGCAGATTTGTATCATACCTCGTTAAATTGAGGCAGATTTGTGACGAAGCACAGCCAGCACGACCATCACCCAGAGATGAAAGCGAAGTCAGCAAGTGTGAGAACAAGCCCTCCACAAAGGTCTGAGCCCAAGAACATGCCTGCATATCCTGGAAAACACTGTGTCTCATTTATGGCCACCAGCACTGACAGAGTACTAGGCTTAGAACAGATCCATGCCTTCTACAAGCAAAGTGGACGGAACAATGCCCCTTTAGCCTTGCCAAGGAAAATAAATGGATGTGAAGAGAGGTAGGAGAAGCCATAAAAGCTGTTTCCTTTGGGCTTAGAGCTACGACACTTTGTCCTTGGTACTGACAATTTAGGTTATGTTTGTAGATAAGATTGAGCAAAACCAGTTGAGGGAGAGTGACCATCAAAGTTGTGGACCTGTCAGATTCACCAGTGGCCCATATTCTGATTGTTAACACAACCCACCGATCTACAGATTACAGTGTCTGTAATGTGGAGAATGTAGAATAAAGTATAAATGTATACTATTAATATATAAAATGACAAAGCTGTCCACATGTAGAAACAGAAGCCCAGAAGAGTTCACACACTTACCCAGGTTCTCACATTTCCAGGACATCAGGGCCAGGATTCAAGCTTGGATATTCATCCTTAAAGACTGGTGCTTTTCCCATATCGCCAAATTGGCTCTCAGTGGAAAGAGGGGATAGAGGGCTGCTAGAGCCACTAAAAGAAGGTACTTCTTTGAGTTTCCTTTTTATACAGAAATCCCTTACAGTAGGAAGGCCTCAACAACAAACAGGACTCTTCACAGGCTGATTATTGTGTCCCCTTCTTTCATCTCCTCCAATCAGAATTTCAAGAACTCAAGTAGTAGTCAGCACTCTACAGCTCTTGACAAGGGCCCATCCAAGATCCTAGAAATAACTAAACCCACCATGGCTCTAGGACACCACCTCCCTTGATTCAGCAAGAACTGAAATATCAAGTCCAGGAACCTCTGAAAAGCTGTGCAGTTTGGACAAACCAAAGGCCATAACCCAGGGTTTGCAGAGGCCATGATAAGACCGGGAGACTGTCTTCCATTCATCAACTTCCTCAGACTCCAATGAGACTGTATGTCATAGAGAAGGCTCACTGTGGGGACTCTCAGCAACACCCCCGGTCCAGTAGGTTGGGTGCCTCGGACAAGTCCGCTCAGCCTCCAAGTGACAGCGAGCAGGCATTCCTTTTAGTCCTGGCAGGGAGGTGACTTCCTAAACTTTTCCTTGACTACAAAGCAGGATGTCAATGATTGGGGCTCTGCCAGAAAAGATAAAGGGTCCTTTTCTTTTTTTTACAGGAACTCTTCAAAATGATATTTCCTAATTATCATGCTAGCAAAGATAGGACAAGATCTGACCACTCACTGTGGGAAGACCGGCATAGTAATTCACTGCTGGTGCTGGGAGCAGACCTCTGTGGTTCTAACCATGGAGGAGGCGGCAGCTCCCGGGAGCTGCAGAAGGGCTAAATCTGCACTAAGATTATATGAAATAAAAGAGACGTGCCCAAAACCAAGGAAAGACTGGACAAACTGTGGTATAGGAAATGATGGCACCTTACTGTAAGGAATTACAAACAAGCATTCCACTTTGGTGGAAGTGAATGAGATGACGATGAAGGCAGAGCAAAAGGAGGTAAGAGCAACCACGTAAATCAGGAGCAACGGAAACTTCAAGCAGAAACAGATGGGGCCAGAAGGCTGGCTGGAAACCCAGGGGCACATTATCTCGCTTCTGCTACCCTTTAATATTTTGCTACTTCTTTCCCAATGGCACCTGGTTCCTTGCAGCAGCCTTGCATTCGCCTCAGGCACAAACTTTTCACCAGTCCGATGAGGGCAAAGGCAGGGCTCAGGGTCGGCTCTGACATTCAAACCTTTCAAGAGCACTTTGTTGCTGCTGGAGGACCTCTGTGTGCCAAGCATCACTGACTCAAACTGGAAAACTGTGCAAGAATCTAAAAACCCATTAAGGAGCTACTTGGGGGAGAACAGAATTTGCAGGCAGGATTTCCGAGCGGTTTTCCCACCTTGGGAAATTTCTGCTGTGTCACAACATGCAATATGACAATTTATGACAATTTAATCCTTCAAAAGATGGAATAACCAACAAGAGGAAATGTGATAAAGGTTCCCACTCTACTATCCCACAAGCACCCCTCCAAAGAACTTCCTCCATGGGAGGCAATAGGCCATATGTCTTTTGGGACCCACCCAGTCTAGCTTGTCTGCTCCCAGGACCTCAAGCCGTCCCTCCAGGCAGAGACCCTCGGAGCACTCTCCCACTCATCGGCAGGCCCGCTGATCCCTATGGCCCTTGGGGACCCATGGTGGGAGAGGACCTCTAAAGGAGCAGGTGATGCAGCCTCTAACACTGGTGTGCCCTGCAGGAGAAATGGGGCCTAAGATGCTGGCACTTCTCATCTTCCCCTCATCAGGTAGGAGAGGACAAAGGCAAGCTTGCCCAAGATGCCACTGAAAATTCATGATGAGCCGGAGGCACCAAGAAGTCCCAAGAAGAATCTGCTATGGACCTCCCACAGATCCAGAAGCACTTCTCAGCTTCTTGAAAGCCTAAAAAAGCTTTCCAGAGTCTAGTTGTTCAGTGTGGATAGTTCATAACTGGAGGGGCAGCCTCTGCCTGGAGGTAGGTAGGCAAGCTCTGGTTGAACCAGGGTTAAGCTTGACACTTTGATATGAGCATGAGAATAACCCCCCAACTGTGAGGAAAGGAAATACGACTGTAGGGAGGGGAACTAATGGGCAAGAAGCTGGGCCCAGAGAAGAAAAACCCCTCCTGGGGAAAGAGGGAAAGAGAAGATAATGGAGCAGAGGGACCTAAGCCAAGGGATGGGCATTAAAGGAGTCAGAGAAGGAGAGAGAAGGAAGAAGCGAGATCCAGTGAGAGGGGAAAGTCTGAGTGGCTCCAAGCATCCCCAGCATTGGATAGGAATCTCCCATGATGAACAGAGGAGGAAGCTCTGAAGCAAACTCAGCATGAGAAAGATCTATAATCTTGCATACAATAAATATCCTCCTTTCTATTCTACAGGAGATGGAAAAATGCTCATTTACTTAGTGCTGGCAAAGTTCAGAATAATGTGTGTGTGTATTATCTATGTATACATCATCTATGTGTATATGTGTGTGTGTGTAAAACTTCTTTTTAAAAAACGGCTTCCCTTGAGGAACAGAAAGGAGGAAATGAAGGAGAGAAAGAGCAAAGGAAAGCAAGTTTAGGTGCCTTTTTACTGATTCTTTTCTGCCAGAGAATAACAGTCTCTGCTAAATCCACAAGTGTTAGGTTAGCTAAATACGTTGCATGTTTTTAGCTGTACAGAGATTTTAAAAAAAGAAGAAGAAAAAGAAATACAACCATAGTTGGCCTTTGTAATTTCTCACTGACCAATGTAGAAATTCCCCAATATTGGAAAAATTGTTGCAAAATAGCTTGCCAAAAAGACCACTGTCCAGAAAGTGTAGCTTTGGCTCACATCTCACTGTATCTGGACAATTCCACAGGGCCTGGCCCTGGGTACCCCACAAAACAAGCCCAGCCCTTCCAGCCACTAGAACTGCCTGACATCATGAGACAACTCCAGCAGAGGCAGAACCCTTGTAGACAACGATGGCAACAAGCATTCTTTCCTCACATTGCCGCCCTCCCTATGCCAGTGACTGTGAATCTCTTGTTGCCAGTTTAAACTTCTGGTCAGCTTTCATCCTAACCTCCAAGCTCTCCTTCAAAGGCTAACAAACCCCCTAGGTGCCCTTTGGAATACCTGCTCCACAGGTAACAAGCACAACTTCCACCTTCTTGTACTCCCAGCTGCCTCTTGATAAGCTCAGGCTAAGAAAGTCAGCAGTGGGGCTACAGTCCTATAATACCCCATGACTCTCACCTCCTTATTCTTGGAAGCCAAGCCCCCCAAGACTCTATTAGCCTTCTCTGCTGCTGAATCACACTTCAGACTTACCATCTGTCCAAACTCCTACATCTTTTTCAAACAAATGGTTCCCCCAACTTATCCTTGATTGATGATTTGGTAATCTCATCAACTCCTAAAGACTTAGGATCTCTATGCAAACAATTCTCAGATCTATTCAGGACTAACCTTTCTGCTCACCTCCAGGTTCATATCTCCAACTATCTACTAGACATCTTGAATTAGATGTCCCTTAGATAGTTTAAATACACCATGTCCAAAACTGAACTCAGTCTCCCCCCCCAAAAAAAACCACCCTTCTTCTTCCTAACTTCCCAATTAGTGTTGAGGGTATCACCATCTTCCCAGTCCCCAGATCCACAAATTAGGTTATTACCCTCGACTCCTCACTCTTTCCCATCCTATCCAGCCACCCAAACAGTGGTTGAATCCTGTCATTTCAACCTTCATGACACCTCTTCAGTATGTCCCCTTCTCAAACCCAGCACTCTGAATTCAAATTCTTCTATGTGTTGTCTCTACAGAGGTCAGAAAAGCTTGTAAGTACTAAAAAATACAGCATCCTGGTAAACAGCAGGCCCAGGGAACTTGAATAGGTCAGAAAAAAAGTTGTTAAATCAACATTCTTTAGAAATAATCAGTCAATAAGCTATAAATCTAACTAAAAGTACTATAATGCAGCCTACATTTTAGCCATCTTGTTCACTATTGGGAAATGCCTTGTTAAAATTCAGATATGCTTTTGAAATTTCCTTGATGCATCTTCAAAATTTCTTGAGAGAAAAGAGTACAAAAGTATTACGATAAGAGGAAAGCACTAAAGAGATCTGAATTTAAAAGTAAGACACAAGCTTGTTTGGGAAATCAAAGGAAAACCCATTGGTAAATTGAAGGAGGACCTGGGGATAATATGTAGAACAGCTCTATAAGCATCAAAGGTTCCCTGGACAGTGAGATCTTCCCATGAGAAAACAAAGTATAAACTTACCAGATTTAAAACTTATACTTAAAGCATACTTTAAAATCATACATTTTACAAAGGCACACAGAAATCACACATACATAGTGAACTCTTTTCACCAAAATTACTAGAAAGATCTAAAAAACTGACAAATTATTACAATAAAACAAATTCCCAAATTATAGATACACTAAGGTGGCAAAAAGAAATATGAAGTGACTTAAAGCTGGTTATAGCAGTAAAATTGAAGAATACAAACCAAGCAAAAACAACCCCCTTTCTCTTTTTGATATACTTACTAAGGTTGCCCCCATCTTTGTGATTACAGAATCCAGTGTAAGTGCCTTCCAGGATCTCCATTTGAAAGTTAACTCTAGAGAGCATTTTCACAGGGGTGGAGGTTGTTTGACCATTCAGTGTTTGCTGTTCCAATGGGTTTTCAGAGGGATCCACATTACTGTATTTTGGAGGGCTAGAGGCCAAAAGAGTGTCCTCTGGTGCTGATCCTCCCTGGCTGCCCACTGAGGCATCCAATTTCTGCCCCTTCACATTAAGGGAAGGTGACATCTCAGGGAAGTGATCCTTACCCCTATAATCAAAGGAGTTTAAGTCATCATTTGTGACTTCTCTATTAACTAAGCCTCCTGACAAGTCACTTTCTTTT
>JAJPUD010017086.1:0-32265 GCA_023553655.1 Myrmecobius fasciatus | reverse complement strand
GGTATTTGAACTGTTTCTTTCTAGCTGCTTGCAATATCTTTTCCTTGGTATGATAGTCCTGAAATTTGGCCACGATATTCCTTGGGGTTTTAATTTTGGGGTCTCTTTCTGGAGGTGATCGGTGAATTCTTTCAATGCCAATTTTGCCTTCTGATTCTAAAACATCAGGGCAATTCTCTTTCATGATTTCCTGGAAGATAGCATCCAGGTTCTTTTTTTCATCGTGGCTTTCAGGGAGTCCGATAATCCTTAAATTGTCTCTCCTGGATCTGTTTTCCAAGTCAGTTGTTTTTCCTAGGAGATATTTCATATTTTCTTCTATTTTTTCATTTTTTTGTTTTTGTTTGACTGATTCTTGAAGTCTTATTGAGTCATTTCCTTCTATTTGTTCAATTTTAATTTTTAAAATATTATTTCCTTCAATTATCTTTTTTAGCTCCTTTTGTAGCTGGTCAATTGAATTTCTTGATTCAATGCATTCTTTTTCCATTTTGCCAGTTTTATTTTTCAGTGAATTGTTGTCTTTTTCCAATTCACCAATTTTGTTTTTCACTGAATTGTTGTCTTTTTCCAATTCACCAGTTTTGTTTTTCACTGAATTGTTGTCTTTTTCCAGTTCACCATTTTTATTTTCCAGTGAATTGGTGATTTTTTCCAATTCACCAATTTTGTTTTTCAGTGAATTGTTTTCTTTTTCCAATTCACCAGTTCTATTTTCCAGTTTTTGATATTTCTGTTGCACTGATCTCAATTTATTTCCCCATTCTTCTTCTAGCTCTCTTTTGAGATTCTTTATGCAATCTTCCAGGTAAGCCTTCTGAAAGGGAGTCCAACTTAAGTCTGCCTTTGTGGCTTCATCTGGGATTGTTTTCATAATGTCAGGATCTGGGGACTGTTCTATTTTTTCTCTGTAAAAGCTGTCTATGGTGAGAGCTCTCTTCTTCTTGCTCATGATTTAACGTTGGGATATCGGTCACCAGCAGAGAATACTGCAACAATTTGTATTTGCCCTGGGGCAGTTTGCCGAGTTGACTTCTGGTTTGAGGCTGGTCGGGCTAGATTCGCACTAGGACCACGTTTTCAGCTGCTCTCGATCCACCCTTTACCAAGGGCAGATCTACCAAAGCACCTGCCTGCAAGCAGAGCAAAGTGGCCCAGGCATCTCCCAGGGACTTCCTGGGTGCCTAAAATCTGCCCCTCTATGGCAGCCCTGACTTCCGCCCTGGCTGGAGTCTGATTGCGACCAGCAGCCGATTTCCCCTGAGGCTAACCTTTTCCGGAGTTCTTTCAAGGTAGATTTTTGATGGAAGTGCGTTGTAGTCCAAATGTTTGGCGGAGCCCTCACTCCAAAACCAGTTGGAAGGCTCACTTTGTCTGGGTCTGAGGGAAGGTCTCAGGAGTTCACAGAGAATGTTGTCTGCAGTTTGCCATCTTGGCTCCGCCCCCAAATAAAAAGTTTTAATAATAATAATTTAAAAAAAAAAGATTAAGCCTTTTCATTGGATAAACTAAAAGGAAGTAACCATCCTTGACCAATGGTCATCAATGTTGTCTGCTTCCTGTGAGTCATATCACTTGACTTAGATCTAGACTCAGACTTAAGAAATCTCCACTCAGTCCCATTCAGCATCATTGAAAGTTTAATACTTCCTTACCAAGCGGAAGAAGATTGAGAAAGGCATTCTCAGAGTTCAGAAGAACCAGATCAAAAACGTATAGAAATACTTTTGGGAAAAGCATATACAATTTCATTGAGCATGAATGAGAAATAATAACAAATACATTTATACATTTAGTTTTGTCAAATGTAGGAAAAAGGTGCTCATCTCCAAATAGAGTCAATGAAAGGGTGAAAATTTAAGAATGAAATTGAAAGGTTTTTCATGAGTGACATCCATAGGAACTCAATTCATTAAATAAATGACTGAGTCAACAAACATTTATTAAGCACTGTGCAAATAACTGGGGTTTAAAAGATAAAAACATGGAACCTGACCTCGAGACACATTATTATTATTATTAGCTTTTTGCTGAGGCAAGTATGAAAAACCTCTTGTAAAAGGTGAGATTTGGACTTAATCTTGAAAAAAACAACAACAACAACAAAACAAAAACAAAGGAATCTAGGAAGTAGCAGAGAGAAGGATAAACATTTCAAAAATGGGAAATGGCAAAAAGGGCAACCAGGAGATGGACTATTGGGCTCAAGGCAGAGAAAGAAGACCAGTGTTGCTGAGTCATAGAGTACATGTAAAGGAGTAAAGTTTTAGAAAATTGAAAAGTTAAAAAGGAAGTCAGGTTGTGAGGGGCTTTTAAAGCCAGACAGAATATTTTACATTTGATCTTTGAAGTAATAGGGAGCCGTGGAGATTTGTGCATGAAAATGAAAGCTTTTATCATTCCAATTCAGGACCGAGTCATCACCATCAGAAATCACAGAAAGGTTATCCTCAAGAAGCTTAGACTTAGCAGTCATTGTAAAAAAAAAAAAAAAAAAAAAGGAAAAATGTGCAACACATACTCATAGACTATAAAAATTTTATTACTGAATATTTAGAAAGATATGATTACAACTATACAAAAGAAACATTTTCTTTTTTATAGATCAATAGATGAAAATTTTGTATGCTATAAAAACAGACTTCAAAATATTCAGCTAATGCATTATACTAAAACTAGAGCATTATTTACAAAATATATATTTATCATATTATAGAATACATTTTATATAATAGCTTGCATTTATATAATGCTTTATGTTTTCCAAACTTTATACATATTCTATTTATTCTTACAACAACCCTGGAAGTTAGATGCTATAAAATTATACCAGTTTACAAATGAGGGAACAGAGACAGAAGTTAAAGGACTTTCACAGTTGATAAGTAAAAGTGGTCCTAACTTCAACTCCAAGGATCTCATCCAGTGTGCCAACTTAACTTTCTAGCTGTTCTTAAATTCGGCCATCTAGAATTCTAGAATTTCCAATGCCTAGAAGGAATTCTGTCCCATAACATTTGTTTCCCTAACTTTTTTACTTCCCAACTTTTTTTTTTTTTTTGCTTTTTGCTGAGGCAATTAAAGTTAAGTGACTTGCCCAGGGTCACACAGTTAGGGAATGTTAAGTGTCTGAGACCAGATTTGAACTCAGGTCTCTATAGGTGCTCTATCCACTGCGCCACCTATCTGCCCCCTACTTCCCATCTAAAATCTCATCTTCTACAGAAATCCTGTCCTTATCCCCCCCTTCCCTCTAAGATAATTTTCAAATTATCCTATTGTCTTCTTTGTATACGATTGTTTTCAACTTATCTCTCCATTAGACTTTGAGCAATTTGAAGGCAAGTGATGGAGCATTGGAGTTCAAAAATGCTGAACCTCAAAAATATTTTGGGGGTTTCATGACCCTCTATGGTCCACCAAAGGTTGGGGTCCAGGGGTCGAACACCAAAATATATATTAGAATTTTAGACTAGTGTCATGAGTTATTTGAAGGCTTCTCCAAATCAAAAGGCAAAGATTTTACTGCACTTCTGATGAGGCTAATTTCCAAAAAGGGATTTTTAGTTATTAACAAAAGAAACACTTGGGCTAAATTTCAAAGCAGAACTTTCCTTTAACAAGGGAGAAGATGCCATAAGATAGGGCTAATGAACTAGCAATGCCATAAGGCAGGCTAAATTCCTAGAGAAGTTAGCTATTATGATGCTTAGTAAGTGGGCTAACCCTAAAAGGAGTTAGTATACCAATAAATTCTTTTATGGGAGAAAAATTATCTTGGGCTTTGACATCATAACTTGGTCTTTGAATCGGACACCATAACTGTGGGGTCAATGTAAGGAACTGGACAAGAACCTACTATAATAAAGGAACAAAAGAGGCAAGATAATCAATGTCTTCCCTGTTTGCCTTAGGAAGTAGCTATGGGAATTCAAATAGGGCCCACTGCAATAAAGGCTTACTTAAATTCCACTTAAATTCCACAAAAGCCTGTTTCCATCAACACCTTTGTCTCCCCCACATAGATGTTGGGTTGCTAACAGGGACCGTGGCCTTTTGCTGAAGTCTTATTCATCCCATCATAGGCACCATCTTTTTGCCTTTCTTTTTATACTCAGAATATGGGACTGGGGCTAGACCCCCTTTCCCAAATTAAATAATCAGAGTCATCTTCAGCTACAAAGAGAAAGTATTTATATTTAATCCCTGCAGGGAGAGGCCCAGATACACATCTGGGAACCATCCCATCTTCTGCCATGTGTTTGTGAACCTGACAAGCTTCTTGCTTGCCGGGATTTAAATAACAAAAGACCTGAGCCTTTTCATTGGATAGACTAAAAGGAAGTAACCATCCATGACCACTGGTCACTAATGTTGTCTGCTAACAGTGGGTCACATCACTTCCTGTAACTTCCTGCCACTGGCTTAGGGTCTGACCCTTTGGCTCTGGGAACAGAGATCATGTGACTTAATCCTCAAACTTTGAAAACTTCCAATCAGTCCCTTTCTTTTTCATCCCTTTGAAAATTTCTTACTCCAATCCTGATCTTCCACTAGAGCATCTTTCTGATCTAGGCCTTCAGGCTGGTCCCTCTTCAGTACTAACTCCACCATTAGAACCAACACCCATACATCAGTGGAAGCTTTCAGGACCCACTTCAGTTACTCCTGAACTTTGCTAAATCTTGAACTACTCTAATGATTGATTATTGCATAAGCAAGAGAGTGACAGGATATTGCTGCTTAAAACAATGAGCAGGAATCAGAGACCCGCTCCCACCAACTATCTGGTCCTGGAAACCCAGTCATTACAGACCAACAGATTGGCACCTGGCAGCCATGAAACTACAGCACTGTGGAGGCCCGGAGGCCTCAGGACCCTTGTCACACCATTCCCACCTCAAGCAGTTCAGACCCAGACTCATTTGGGACAAAGGGACAAAGGTCTCATCTTCTGGAGCTGCTTTAGGCTGACAAGGGGCTTATAACTGGCTCTACCCAGTGGGGTCCGGACTGAAGAGGGGAGACAAGTGCCTTGTAGGCAACATCAGCAGCAACTAGTGCTGAGTGTCAGCATCAGGTGACTTAAGGCTGACCAGGTGGTTGGAATTTTACAACCCAGAGTCTGGAAGAAGCAACTCTCCTAAGTATATTAAAAATATAAAGGCTAACTGAGCAAAAGAGAAAGAATAAACAAAAGTGTAGTTAATATGGAAGTTACTAGGGACAGTAACAGTAACAAGAAACCTCACCCAGAGGAAAGCTGGGGGGAGATGAGGCTATCATAAATATTTCTCATTCAAATAGCTTTTCCTAGGATAAATACCAAAAAATGTTTTCCCAAAATTCTTGCTTTTGTTTCCTCAAAGGAGTAGGTGCAATGGGTAGAACATTGTGGCCTTCAGTGAGTATGATCTCCCCCAGCAAAAATCCTAAAGTCTTACAAGGGAAGCCTGTTACCCAACTAGTACAGGTGTTAACAAAACCAAAAGCAGTTTGAAGCTCCTGCAAGGGGGCACATGTTCAGGCCTTATTGACAATCCTTTCAGAATTTACTTACCTGGGAGCTATGAGGAAATTCAAGGGTCAGGAGTTGGTGCCATGGTCAGGGGCAGCTGATCTGTAAGCCTGTGTCCCTTCACCTGAAGTGAATTCCCCTTCCTTTAGGAAACAGAAGCCTCTCTAGGTCTATGGACAGCTAGCAGTAATTGTTGTTTGGCTGTCAAAAATACCCTTTCTTTCCATATAGGCCCCATGATCATGCAAAACATGAAAAATGCATTTGAAGTCAGTATAGATCTTTGAGAAGTAAACATGGGGTATAGGATAGGGCTCCAGAGACCCCTACAACCTAGCCTGCCTTCCATCAACATACAGTGTAAAAGGCTCTAGGCAGATTAGTTTAACTTTCAGGGACCTAACAAAAAAACAAAACAAACAAACAAACCCCCAAAACCTCTTAGCTGATCCAGAGCATGCTAAGAGTATCTGCTTCTTTTCCCATTGAGCAAAAGAAAAAGTGGGAGTGGCCCCAAATACTTAGGTAAAGTGGGCCTTTAGGCAAAGAAACTCTAGCCCCAGCAAGCAAAAGATTTTTTGGCAGCAAACAGAGAATCCTCCAGGGACAGGTTGCAAATCAGAATATTATCTATATACTTGCATTGTACCTCATATCTTCCATTGGCCATTTGCTTTGATTACAGAAATTTGCTATGAGAAAAAATTAACTCATACAGAATATAAGATATTATAATTTCACATAAAAGAACCTTATCAGAATTAACAATTTCTTCCAATTGAAGAGTCCCTATAAATTTTTTGGAAATAGCCCTGTCAAATTATCAAATCAGCTTAAAATTCTGCTCTAGGTTTTTGTTATCATATTCCTTAAACAAGGAGACCATTATGCACTTAGATAAACATTAAATAATTTGCTGAAGACAGATGACTTCTTAGTAGAAATAAATCGCTTTCAGAAAACTTATGGTTCCAACAAACCTCTTAGAACAGCTATAAACTTGAAAAATAAAAATAAAACATTCAGTCATTAACAACATGTAAATATAGGCTGTTCCTATAAACAAATAATGTTTTCACCAGCAATGGGAGGAGAGGTGGTCCAAAGAGCTGCAGTTTGTTAAAAAGCAGCCGCACTTAGTGGGGGAAAACGAAATTAGGTTGTTACCTGATAATCTAACCTGACAAGGTCCTCTTACTCCTTCTTCCACTCCATGTGGCAATCCTCCCCCTCCCCCACTTTTTTATTTTTTGTTCCAGAAGATTTGAGTTGGATTGTGGACAGTGGCCCCATAGATGCATAAATTACCTGGCTCACTCTTACCTGGGTTTCTTCATCTTTGGAGACTTGTGTGCTTGTTTGTACCCTAGGCCTATTCTTCACAGAGAGGGAGGCTGAGAATCTGATCTCAAGGATGGTCAATGAAAACCCAGACTGGTGTCTGCCTTGAATCAGGATCCCAGTCATCTCTCTGGTAAGCCACAGATCCGGGGCTGAGCCCCCAAACAGAGACATCTTAAGGTACAAAGAGAAAGCAGTTATTTAATCCCTGCAGGGAGAGGCCCACACACACACCTGGAGGCATCTTGACTGCCATCATGTGTTTGTGGAATCTGACAAGAGTCCTGCTTGTTGGGATTTAAATAGCAAAAGACCCAAGCCTTTTCTTTAGATAGACTAAAAGGAAGTAATCATCCTTGATCAATGGTCACCAATGTTGTCTTCTTCCTGTGAGTAATGTCACTGCTTTGAGTCTGACCTTTTGGCTCTAGGAATAGGGATCATGTGACTTAGGCCTAGTCCCAAACTGAGAAAATTTCATCCTATCAGTCCCATTCACCAGTGTTTAGCAAAATGCCTGATAACAAATGCTTGCTACTTGTTAATATGACTCACTCTCCCCTGATTGTTCTATACCCTTTCGCTTTTTTTAAATCAAACTAAAAGTTTACCTCTTCTAGGAAGACTTCTGTGAGCACCCCCTGCCTATCTCTTATTGCTTCATTTTTCTACTATTCCTATTTGTTAGCACATATACTTATGGTTTATAGTCAATTGATCTTTGATTCTTTTTTTTTGTTTGTTTGTTTATCATGTGGTTTTTCCACTTGAGTGTTCTTCCCATCTTCCCCATCAGAAGGGCAGTTCCTCACAGGCATGAAGCATGTTTTTAACCCTGAGTTCTGAAAAGGCAGGGTTTCATTTATTTCTGAGAAAAGAGACTTTTTATCCCTTTGGCTAGGTAGCACCTAGGGAAGGAAAAGGATTTCTCTAATTTGACTGAGATCATCCTGAAGGTGGAGACTATGGGTTCCCTCAGCTAAATGAAAGGTCTCTGAAGTGAGAGATTTTGTTTCCCTTCTGGACTGAGACTTTTACATCCTTCTCTTGTTGCTGTTCTTTGTCCTTCTTTCTTGAAGAGATCCAATGCCACCAGGAGGGTGATGTCTTGATTTGCAAGTGAGTTAGGTTTAAGGGAGATAGAACCATGCAAGGTTAATAGCCAAACTTTCTCCTCCAAGGTCATAGGGACAAGGCATAGTCAGGAAAACTGGAGATGATCTCAGATTCATTGAGAGATCTTGGCCTATTTAAGCTAAGGTCTTTCCCAGGTCTCAGTTTATCTGAGGAAACCCCCATTCAGTGATCTAAGGTTAGGTAAGAAATGAGGCAAAAGATGTCTTAGTTTGCCTATTCAAAAACAAGAACAATCAAACTGCAAGGGAAAAAACCCTCAGGGTTTCTGGCTAGAACAAAAACAATTGTTATTTTCACTTACTTTCATCCATCAAAAAACCAAACAATGACCAAGGGAGACCTGGACTGGGATTTATTGTTAGCCAAACAATGAGAGCCAGAATGATTTGGATTTAAGATTTGGTCATAATATGGCTCCATTTGAATTTCAGTGAACTTTATCAAAGCCTGGTTTTCCAGAAATTCTACTACAAGAATTGTTCCCATAGTTTATTCCATTGCACCAGAAGCTCCCTCAGCTCAATGATACTTTCTCTACCATTAAAGAGAGCCTCAGGGTAAGCATTCATTTTTTTTCCCCTTTGAATTTCACTGAGGGACCTGGACAGAGTTTTAAATTTTGGTGCTATTTAGTACCAAATAATATAACTCAGACTGTATTAGTCTAGATTAGAGTCACAAACTTATGCTTGAGAAATTACAAGGGGAGAGCCTAACAAAGTCTGCTCTGTAGAGTTCTGTTCTAAATGCTGCTGCATGAGCTCTATTCTGAGTTCTTGAGGATAGAACAGTTTTCTTGTCTTTGTACTGCAGAGCTAAACTTATTTTGATAGTGTCCAAATTTTATAAGTACCAGCACTGAAATTTATGTAGCAACCTCCATTGCTTCTGATGGGATGATTAAGACTCCAACAACAACAACAAAACCCAGGCCCTTGGTAGCTTCATAAACCATATGGCAGCAATAGGAGAGAGCCTAAATTTTATTATCTAAACTACTCCCTCAGGCAAGCAGAGAAGAGCACTGATATGATTATCTCAAGTGGACTTTTGTTCTTAAGCAGATCTTTTGTTCCTTGTCAAATTCCTTGTATTGACAAAATTATCATGATCCTACAGTTACTGTATCCAATGAGAAGGCCAAGTTATGACATCAACTCCTGAGATTATTTTTCCCCTGTAAAAGAACCTACTTGTACTCTACTTTGCACATTCGTTAAAAATTGCCTGCCAATCAGTGGTGTGATTCCAATTGCCAACTCCTTTTAGGGTTAGCCTACCAGCCAGTGGTGTAATAATAAAATATTTGTCTCTTGCTTTGGAAAAGGTCTAAACCTACAAAACGTTGATGCTCTTGTTTTACCTACTATTTAATATGTAATCACAAGAGCTTTCATGCCATCTTCCTTATTTTGATCCCCTCCTCTCATTTGTGCATGGAGAAGACATACACATAGGAGGAAGATGACAAAAATGGTCTTAATAATCAATCTGTATTTGATAACTCCCCAAACTCCAGCTTCTGGAAGAAGAACTCACTATTTGATAAAAAATGCTGGAAAAACTAGAAAATAATGTCAGAAAATTGACATAGACCCACATCTCATACCCCATACCAAAATAAGGTCAAAATGGATACATGATTTAGGCATGAAGGATGATACCATAAACAAATTAGGAAAATAAGGGATAATTTATCTATCATATCTTTGGAGAAGGGAAGAAATTATGATTGAAGAAGAATTAGAGAACATTATGAAAGGCAAAATGGACAATTTTAATTACATTAAATTAAAAAGGTTTTGGACAAACCAACCAATAGAAAACAAGATTAAAAGGGAAGTACAAAGCTGGGAAAAAATTTTTACAGCCAGTATTTCTGATAAAGGTCTCATTTCTAAAATATATAAAGAACTGTGTCAAATTTATAAGAATACAAGTCATTCTCCAATTGATAAACGGTCAAAGGATATGAATGGACAATTTTCAGATGACAAAATTAAAAGCATTTATAGTTATATGAAAAGATGCTCTAAATAGCTATTGATTAGCAAAATGCAATTTAAAACAACTCTGAGGTACCACCTCACATTTCTCAGATTGGCTAGGATGACAGGAAAAGATAATGATAAATGTTGGAGAGGATGTTGGAAAACTGGGACATTAATGCATTGTTGGTGGACTTGTGAAATGATCTAACCACTCTGGAACTATGCCCAAAGGGTTATAAAACTGTGCATACCCTTTGACCCAGCAGAGCCATTACTGGATCTGTATCCCAAGGAAAGCATAAAGAAGGGAAAAGGACCCACATGTTTGAAAATGTTTGTAGCAGCTCTTTTTGTGGTAGCAAAGAATTAGAAAAGATACATGAAGGTAATGGAATATTATTGTTCTATAAAAAATGATGAACAAGCTGATTATAGAAAGGCCTGGAAAGATTTACATGAACTGATGCTAAGCAAAACAAGCAGAAGTAGGAATACATTGTACACAATAACAACAAGAATGTGTGATGATCAACTACGAAAGGGTTGGTTCTTCTCAATAGTTGAGTGATCCAAAGCAATCCCAATAGACTTTGGACAGAAAATGCTATCAGCATGCAGAAAAAGAGCTAAGGAGATTGAATGTAAATCAACACATGCTATGTTCAATTCTTTTTTCTGTGTTTTTTTTTTTTGTTTTGTTTTGTTTTGTTTTGTTTTTTATCTCTGGCATGGTTTTTCTCTTTTGCTCTGGTTTTTATCTCCCAATATGATTCATAAAGCAATGTGTATTAAAAATTAAAAATAAAAAAACAACTTGCTACAATAAAAAGAAAAGGAGAAAAAAAAAAAGAAAAAGAAAAATTGTTGTCTTGCCAGCACAGAAGTATCCTTCACTGCAAGGGAATATCAATATTCCAGAAGGAAACTAGAAAGGTGAACCTTCTTTGGATTCCTGGATAGAATCCTGCTTATTATATCCACAACTGAGTAGTGATGCTCTGTAAGAATAGGAAAATTATGGGGAAAAAGGAAAGTCAGTCCCAAAAAAGAACCTTGGGAATTATAGTCAGTCAGATATGCATTCTAAACAAAACTTTAAAAATCAATAGCCTAAGCAAAATCGGATTTTGGTGATTCTGAAAGGAGCTTTTGAAGGTGAAACTGCTGTCTTTATCAATATAACTGAGATCAGAATACCCTTGAGGGAAGAGATTGAGGAGAAGGGATTAAAGAAAAGGGAGTTTCTATACTACTCTTTCAGCTATGGATAGTATATTCTCATATTTTGATCTCTGAAACCTCACATGATAACTTGGGGTAAGATCATGCCTTCAACCTAAATCACTTTGATTCATTGATCAATAATAGGTCACAGGTCAAACCCCACTATGCCATTGTTTTTTGACCAGAAATCCTGAGTATCTTTCCCTCCTAGATTAATGATTTTTTTTCTTTTTTCTTTTTGACTAGGTAAAAGAGACCATTCTCTGTCTTATTTCTTACCTAACCTTAATCATTGAATGGGTATTGTTTTAATCAAACTGAGACTTGTTAAAAACTTCAGCTTAAAAAGGCAAGGTATCCCACTGTAGTCAAAGGCTATCTTCAGTCATCCTGATTTATATCTTGCCACCGGGCCCAGAAGACTCCAGAGGAGAAAGTGAATCTGGTGACTTTATGCCATGGCATCACCTCAATGTCATGATCCTCTTTGAGAAGAAAGGAATAACAGCAAATAACAATATATTTTCATGGATTTTTAAATTACACTGACAGTGGGAGAAAAAAAGAAAATTTTTGCCATCATGTGACTTTATGTGTTTGTCTTGTCTTTGTTGTATTTCAAGTGTTTGTATTTCTGTAATATGTCTAGGTAAATATGATTGACTTTCCTGTGGTCTAATCAACCAAATGAAAAAGGCTATAAAAAGTGAAAACTTTTTTCAGCAGAATTTTCAAAACTTTCAACAAAAAAGTTTTTTTTTCTCTCTCTTCCCCCCCCCCCTTCCTTTATTATTCTAGTCAAGTTGAAGCAGATAAGAAGGAAGGGAATCTTCTCAGTCAAAAAAAAATTTATGAAAACCAATTAGAAAATTAATTTATGACTAAAAATAATTTGTCTGCACTGAATTTTCCAAGTGGTTTTAATGCTTTTATAAATACTGAAATGTTTAACAAGCTTTGGGATACTACGTCATAGAATTTGTTTTTAAGGAACAATAAGAACAAAAACTGAAAGACATGGAAACAACACAAAAACCTGAATGGGATAAACTGAGTGGAGAAGTCTCATAAGAATGTGGCCTTGACCTATCTCTAATTTTAACTTGGGACTTTGCATTAATAACAAGTTGTGTTGTAGCCTAAAGCTGCAGGTGTTTGATTATTTTAGATAAACATAAATTTCCCTCCTGTTCCCCCCAACCACCTTTTCATTAGCATTAAATTCCTAATATAGTAAAGAGTATGTCATTGGCTAATCTCTGGGTGGATTAGAATGGAAGTCCAGACTCCCAGCCAATGGGAAGAAGAGCCAAGAGGAGGGGCTTCCTCATTTCATATATATATATATATATATATATATATATTTCCTGTCTTTTGGAACTTGCACTTTGTGCTTTTCTACTGATGACACCTAGTCTGTTGGGAGTTGTCCATGACTTTATAATAAATCATTTTTGCTTTTTACCTTGAGAGTCTCTGATTTTAATTTGAGTAATGGCCACTGTCCCACACAGCTTTGGGGGCTCATCTGGAATATTTCCCATTTATGAAGGGTCTCTTCCTTACCAAATCCTTGGGCAGGCACCCTTTGGAGAATTATCTAGTGGTCCTTGGTCTCAGCTTGGGAACTCCCACTCAAATCAAGTAAATTCCTGCAGGTAGATACTCAGAGAAAGCAGACATGAAAATAAAAATGGAGCTCTGGATCAGGATAGTGAAGACAGGATTAATTCAGTTCAGGAGATGAGATAGTGGAGAAAAGTTTGGAATCAGACAGGTAAGTTGTATATGCAACTCAGTTGTATATGCAACCAAGAAACTGGTGAGCCAGAGGAAGATTTTAAATGGTTTGAGTCCATAGGAATACTTTCCCTTTGACAAGAACTGATTAGTTACCTGAATGATTGGGATTGGGAAATTCTAAATGGTCAGAGTCCATAATAATGTTTCTATTTAACTTTGATGTTGGGAGACTAAGAGATTTAAGTTCATAAGAGTGTTTCTATTTCCCTTTGGTAAGATTGGGTGATCAAAAGGGACAAGATACTGTGAATCTTGAGAAAAGAACAATATAAGGTAGCTGGTTCTAAAAATCTATCCAGTGTCCCAGAAGATAGCTCTTTCGGAAATAGGTTTAAGAATTGAGATACAGTAAAAATTTAAAAGCAGTTTGTATTTGGTGTGTGTGTGTGTGTGTGTGTGTGTGTGTTGTATGACAGAGCCAGAGAGAGACAGAGACAATGACACACACACAGAGTGCTTGCATTTTGTCTTCTATATTTCTCTCAGCTGAATTACAAAGGAAAAGATCTGATCATTTGGGATTTAATAGCTCTTGTTTTGTACATAATTGAGTTTATGCAAATAGCTTTGAGCTAGGGAGAGGAAGAACTAGTTCTGAGATAGGGAAGGTTTTTAATTGCCACATAAAAACAAAAACAAAAACAAAAACAAACCAAAAAAAAAAAAGAAACAAACAAACAAAAAAAAAAACCAACTGACATTTCTGTGGGCCTACGACTGACCAATTTGGGTCTACAGAAATAGTTAAAGTTTTCAGTGAGTTGGTATCTTTTTCCATTTCACCAATTTTGTTTTTCAGTGAGTTGGTGTCTTTTTCCATTTCACCATTTTTATTTTTCAATGAATTGGTGTCTTCTTCATATTTCTTTTGTAGGGCATTATATCCTTCTTGCACTGATCTCAATTCATTTCCCCATTTTTCATCTAACTCTCTTTTGAGATGCTTTATGCAATCTTCCAGGTAAGCCTTGTGAAATAGGGACCAGCTCATGTCCCCCTTTGTAACTTCCTCTGGAGTTGCATTCCCTTTAGGAACCTCAGAATCTGAGGTCTGCCCTTCTTTCGTTCCATAAAAGCTGTCTATGGTGAGAGTTCTTTTCTGTTTCTTACTCATTTTTTAGAGCTTGAGATCTGATTAAAGCAGGGGACCCACAACTGTTTCAATTTGCCCTGGGGCAGTTCGCCTAGTTGACTTCTGGTGCCAGGCTGGTCAGGCAAGATCCGAGTTCTCAGTTGTTCTCAATCCACCTTTTACCAAAGGCAGATCCGCCAAAGCACCTGCCCACAAGCAGAGCAAAGTGGCCCGAGCATTTCCCAGGGACATCCCAGGTGCCTAGAATCCACCATGCTCCTTCCCAGCCCTGGTCTCCTTCCCCAGCTATGCGCAGGTGCCTGAGCGCAGCAAGCGGCCTGATCCCCTGCCTGTTTGAAACTGACCTGCTCCGGAGTTCTTCCCAAGATAATTTTTGATGAAAATGTGTTGTACTCCAAGTGTTTGAGGGCAGAGGCTTAATTTGTTCTGGGTCTGAGGGAAGATCAGAGGAGCTTACAGAGAATGATGTCTGCACTCCGCCATCTTGGCTCCACCCCCAGAAATAGTTAAAGTTATAGAACTGCTAAAACATTTTAGTAAATTTTAGGTTTTTTGAGACTAATCATTAAGTTGCTTGGCATTGTCTCTCTCGGCTAATTTGAGTTAGTCTATTGTATTTTTAAGTAGGCTTAATTTACATGAATAAAAGCCTTCTGAGGGCCTGAAACTGAGGCTTACAGAAAAACTGCAAAAACCAAAACCAAAACCAAATCACCCTCTCTGGGATTTTTCCATGCTTCTTCCCCTTGAAGAGGTTTGCAGAATCTATCCTGGCTAGGTTAGCATCCTTGGCTGGCCTGAATTTTTCTGGGGTTTGTGCTGGTGCCCCAGTATCTTTGACATGGCTCCTTCAAATTTCTGGCATGGAGGTTGGGCTAGTCATGAGGTCACAGAACACCCCCCCCCCCAACACCTGGGTCCAGAATTCTCCCTCTCTCCCCTAGGGTCCTAAAGTCCACCAATTTCTTTCTTTCTCTTTTATTTTATTAAGGCTTTTTAATTTTCAAAAGATATGCATGGATTTTTTCTCAAGGAGTTGATTAATAGCTTGTTTTATTTCTTTCTCTAAAATAGGACTATTTAAGTAATTTATTTTCTCTTCTGTTAATCTGGGCAATCTATATTTTTGTAGGTATTCCTCCATTTCACTTTAATTATCATATTTATGGACATATAGCTGGACAAAATAACTCATAATTATTGCTCTAATTTCCTCTTCACTGGTGGAAAGTTTTCCCTTTTCATTTTTGAGATTAACAATATGATTTTCTTCTTTACTTTTTCTAATCAAATTAACTAAAAGTTTATCTATTTTGTTGTTTTTGTCATAAAACCAATTCAGTTTTATTTATTAATTCAGTAGTTTTCTTACTTTCAATTTTATTAATCCCTCATTTTATTTTCAGAATTTCGAATCTAGTATTTAATTGGGGTTTTTAATTTGTTCTTTTTCTAGCTTTTTTAGTTGCAAGCCTAATTCATCCATCTTCTTTTTCTCTATTATATGCAAGTAAGCATCTAGAGATATAAACTTTCCTCTAATAACTGCTTTGGCTGTATTTCACAAATTTTGGTATATTGTCGCATTGTTGTCTTTCTCTTAGATGAAGTTATTGATTGTGTCTATGATTTGTTGTTTCACTCATTCATTCTTCGGGATTTGATTATTTAGTTTCCAATTAATTTTTGGTCTATTTTCCCCTGGCCTTTTATTGCATGTAATTTTTATTGCATCATGATCTGAAAAAATGCATTTATCATTTTTGCCTTTCTGCATTTGATTTTGAGGTTTTCATGCCCTAATACATGGTCAATTTTTGTATAGGTTTCAAGTACTGCTGAGAAAAAGGTATATTCCTTTCTGTCTCCATTCAATTTTCTCCAAAGGTCTATCATCCCTAACTTTTCTAGGATTCTATTTACCTCCTTATCTTCTTTCTTATTTATTTTATAGTTCAATTTATCTAGTTCTGAGAGAGCAAGGTTGAGATTCCCCAATAGTATAGTTTTGCTGTCTAATTTTTGTAGCTACCTTAACTTCTCCTCTAGGAATTTGGATATTATGCCATTTGCTGCATATATGTTTAGTATCAATATTATTTCATTATCTATGGTACTTTTAAATAGGATGTAGTTTCTTTCCTTATGTCTTTTAATTAGATCTATTTTAGTTTTTGCTTGATCTGAGATTAGGATTGCTACCCCTGATTTTTTATCTCAGCTGAAGTATAATAGATTCTGTTTCAATTTTTTATCTTTACTCTAAATATATCACTCTGCTTTAAATGAGTTTCTTGTAAACAACAAATTGTAGGATTCTGGCTTTTAATTCAGTCTGCTATCTGCTTCTGTTTTATGGGAAAGTTCATCCCATTCAAATTCACAAATAAAATTACTATCTCTGCATTTCCTACCACCTTGTTTATCCCTACTTATATTTTTCTCTTTCCTTTTCTCCTTTCCTTCCTCCCCAGTATTTTGTCACTGATCACTCCCTTCCTCAAATAGCTCTCCCCTTTTGCAACCCCACTACTTTTTATATCTTTCTCCTTGTTCTTCTTTTCTCCCTTTTATTAATATCTCCTTTTCCTTTCCCCTTTCCCCTTTCCCCTCCCACTTCCTTATATGGTGAAACAAGCTTCTCTGTGAAGCTAAATGTGTCTGATAATTCTCTCTTTGAGCCTAATCTGATGAGAGTAAGAGTCACACAATGCTCATCCCTCTCCCCCCTTTCCCTCAATTGCAATAGGTCTTTTTTGCCTCCTCTTGAGATGTAGTTTACCCCATTTTAACTCCATTTTCCTCTTCTTCCTGTAGAATCACCATTTATTTCTCTAATTTCTTTTTAAAATCATGACAATGAAATCAAATTATACCTGCACTTTCTAAGTATACCCATAACAGAGATACAGATCTCAAAAATTAAACATATCATCTTCCCATATAGGGATATAAGCTTTTTAACTTTTAAAAGAAAGTTATTTTTTCTTTCCTTTTTACTATTTTATGCTTCTTTTGAGTTCTGTATTTGAAAATCAGATTTTCTATTTAGCTCTGTTCTTTTCATCAGAAATAGATGAAATTCACCTATTTCGTTGAATGTCCATCTTTTCCCATGAAAGATGATGCTCAATTTTGCTGGATAATTGATTCTTGGCTGCAATCCATGTTCTTTTGTCTTCTAGAATATCAGACTCCAGGTCCTTTGATCTTTTAAATTGGAAGCTGCTAGGTCCTGGATAGTTCTTGTTGGGGCTCCTTGATGTTTGTATTGTTTCCTTCTGGCTGCTTGCAATATTTTCTTCTTGATTTGATAATTCTGAAATTTAGCTACAATGTTCCTTGGAATTTTCATTTTGGGATCTCTTTTGGAAGATGATCAGTGAATTCTTTCAATGGCTATTTTATCCTTTGGTTTTGGGACATCTGGGAAGTTTTCCTTGATGATATCCTGAAAGATGATGTCTAGGCTCTTTTTTTCATCATGGTTTTCAGGAAGTCTAATAATTCTTAGATTGTCTCTCCTAGATCTATTTTCCAGTTCAGTTGTTTTTCCAATGAGGTATTTTACATTTTTTTTCTATTAAAAAAAATTTTTTTTTTGGTTTTGCTTGGCTGATTCTTGAAGTCTCATTGATTCATTCACTTCCATTTGCTTAATTCTAATTTTTTTAGTGAATTATTTTTTTCAGTTAGCTTTTTTTAATCTCTTTTTGCATTTGGCCAATTGAACTTTTATGTGAAATATTTTGTTCATTGCATTTTTTCCCCATTTCACAGATTTTGTTTTTCAATGAATTGTTTTTTTTTCATATTTATTTTGTAAGGAGTTATATGCTTTTTTACATTTCATCAAGTCTATTTTTTAAGGAATTTTCTTTAGATAATTTCTGGTTTTTCTTTTCCATACCCTCTTGCAAAAATCTTATTTCTTTTCCCCATTTTTCCCTAACTCTCTTTTAATATCCTTTTAAAATTCTTCCAAGAGAGTTTGTGAAATGGGGACAAACTCATATCACCCTTTGGGGCTTCATCTGGTGTTGATTTGCCTTTAGGATCCTCAGGATTTGAGATCTATTCTTCTCTTTCTCCATAAAAGCTTTCTATGGTTAGAGTTCTTTTTGCTTTTTTGCTTATTTTTTTTTTGGAAATGTTGAGGCCTGCTTTTAAGGCAAAGGGACAACAGCTTTAGTTTGTCCTAGGGCAGTTCTGCTGACTGACTTCTGGGGCTGGGTAAGTGGGGCCAAATCCTGAGTTCTTCCAGGGCTCAGTAGCTCACAATTTACCTTTTGTATTTGTTTTCATGTCACATGTTTGTATTTCCTAATTTAACAAAATATATTTAAGGTACCATTTGCTGTCTAAAGTGTATATTGGGCAATTTGTAAAAAATTTATGAGCTGTGCTTCAACATTTTGTCAGCCCTGCTGGATATGTGATATAGATTTTGTGAAATATGGTCCAAAGTTATTTGGACATTACCTATATTCTGAAACTGAAGGTTTGTCTTGCTTTTTCCCTTTAACAAAGAAAGAAAAATAAGAAAATTTGGCATATAAGGATATGTGTAATTGCAAAACAAATTGTATCAGAAAGGTACAGCTAAATAAGGTTAAGATAAATAAGAAGGTATTGAGGAGGTTTTCCTCCAGAGGGAGGGAGCTTGGCTCCACAATATTCAAGTTAGATTTTACTGAAATAACACCATTGGAAAAACTGAGACATTAACTGGGTATGGTGGACCATTTGATAGGAAAAGAAGCTTTCCCTTGAGCTCTGTTGCCTTAAGATGGGTTAGTGGAATAATATTGGAACAAATTGTACCCAAGTATGGATTGGTAGAGACTACTGATTCTTATAATGGAACATATTTTACTTTCCTAAAGTTTTATAAGAAATGATCAGGAACTTTCTTCATATGAGATGCTATTTGGTTTTCTTTTTTTGGGGAGAGGAAAGGGAAATACCCTCTTTTGAGACAAAGGGTAAGTTTTTAAGGAATTATACACTGGCAGTATCACCCTTTCAGCCCCTTGGAAGCTAGGATTGCTGGTCCAGACAACACCTGGAAGGAGCAGAGTGGGAAGGACCTTAACAGATGTTGCAGGCAACTGAAATTGCGGTCTAGAAACTGAGAACACTAGGATTAAAGGACCTATGGAGGAACTTCAAGAATAGACTCTTAAGGACAACTTATTTATTTTTTATTAAGGCTTTTTATTTGCAAAACATATGCATGGGTAATTTTTCATCATTGACTTTGCAAAGCCTTCTGTGACAAATTTTTCCCTCCTTCCTCCCACCCCCTCCCCCAGATGACAGTAAGTCCAATACATGTTAAATATGTTAAAATATATGTTAAATCCAATATATATATATATATAGTCATACAATTATTTTGCTGAACAAGAAAAATCCGATCAAGAAGAAAAAAAAACTGAGAAAGAAAATAAAATGCAAGTAAACAACAACAGAGAGTGTGAAAATTTTTAATGTTGTGGTCCACACTCAGATCCTACAGGCCTCTCCCTGGGTGTATATGGCTTTCTTCATCACTGAACAATTAGAACTGGTTTGAAACATCTCATTGTTAAATGGTCAAAGGATATGAACAGACAATTTTCAGAGGATGAAATTAAAACTATTTATAGTCATATGAAAAGGTGCTCCAAATCACTATTGATCAGAGAAATGCAAATCAAGACAACCCTGAGATACCACTTCACACCTGTCAGATTGGCTAAAATGACAGGAAAAGTTAATGATGAATGTTGGAGGGGTTGTGGGAGGGCTGGGACACTGATGCATTGTTGGTGGAGCTGTGAACGGATACAGCCATTCTGGAGAACAATTTGGAGCTATGCTCAAAAAGTTATCAAACTGTGCATACCCTTTGACCCAGCAGCATTTCTATTGGGCTTATATCCCAAAGAAATCATAAAGGAAGGAAAAGGCCCCACATGTGCAAGAATGTTTGTGGCAGCCCTTTTTGTAGTGGCTAGAAACTGGAAATTGAATAGATGCCCTTCAATTGGAGAATGGCTGAATAAATTATGGTATATGAATATTATGGAATATTATTGTTCTGTAAGAAATGACCAGCAAGATGATTTCAGAGAGGCCTGGAGAGACTTACATGAACTGATGCTGAGTGAAATGAGCAGAACCAGGAGATCATTATACACGGCAACAACAGTACTATATGACGATCAATTCTGATGGACATGGCTCTCTTCAACAATGAAATGTTTCAAACCACCTCCAATTGTTCACTGAAGAAAGCCATATACACCCAGAGAGAGGGATGCGAAATGTGGACCACAACATAACATTCTCATACTCCTTGATTGATGTTTGCTTACATTGTGTTTCCTTTATCTGATATATCGTTTGTGTAGATAAGATTTTTCTTGCACAACAATGATAAGTTTGGAAATATGTATACATATATTCGATTTGCCAATATTTTAACATAATTAACATGTAGTGGATATCCTGCCATCTAGGGGAGGGGTGGGGAGTTGGGGGGAAAAATTTGTAACGGAAAGCTATGTAAGGGTTATTGTTGAAGAATTACCCACACATATGTTATGCAAATAAAATAAAAATTAAAAAAAAAAAAAAAAAGAAACATCTCATTGTTGAAGAGAACCACGTCCATCAGAACTGATCATCATATGGTCTTGTTGTTGCTGTGTATAATGATCTCCTGGTTCTGCTCATTTCATTTAGCATCAGTTCATGCAAGTCAGAGTCTCTGATTTTTAATTTGGGTAAGGGTTGCTGTCCCATACAGAACTTTTATCATTCTTTCCCTACTTTTCCAGCTCTGGATAATATATTTTCATACCTTTCAGATTTATCACTCTTCCCTCCAAATTTATTGTAGTGACAAATTTATTGTTTTAATGTAAGAGAGAAAGTTGATTTCACTGATCAGAAAAGGAAACTGAAGCTATTTTAAAAGTTGTGTTAATGAGGCTCCAAAGTTAAAAAAAAAAAGTCTACAGGTTGTAGTTTAAATTTTTAGAACTGCCTATTATTAACTCTCTTCTTGATCAAGGAAAAAAAAAAGAGATAGTCAGCAAGCAAGTTAAAAGTATGTAAATTTAATTTGGAAGAATGTTTTGTGTTAGCACTGTACCTTTTTCTGTGATTGACATAACAGAATTTGGCTGTTTTGATAAACTAGAAGCAGTCACCAAAATGTATTGAGATGCATTTGCGAACTTTTAAGTACTCTAAAGTCAACAATATTGAAATTAATTTGTATTTCATAATAAAAACTTGTACTAAATTGTAAAGAAAAACAATTCAGTGGAGTGAACATTACTTCTATAGATAGTAAGGAAAATAATTGGGAAATGAAGACTAGAAGAATTAAGCAAATAGAATAAAGTAAGAGAAGTATTGATTAGAATGTGGAAGAAATAGAACAAGCAGTTTTGAAGGACTTTAATGTAAGTTTACTGAGGGGCTTAAAAGAAAAGAAGAGAGAATGTTTAAGCAAATAAGGCTAAAAGGAAAAGAAAGAAAGACAGCACAAGAAGGGAGCTTTAGGGTTGAATTTCAATACTGTTCTTCCAGTTATAGATAAAACACTTCCACATTTTTATCCCTGAAACCTCACAAGATACTTTGGGGTAGAACCATGCTTTAAACTCAAATCTCTCTGACTCTCATTGACCAACAATAGGTAGAAAGCTAAGAGAGTTGTGGTCTGTATGAACTAACAGTGTGAATAAAGTGTTGAGATTAAAGGGTTTGGAGGAGATTTTGATCTCATTCAGACAAAAAGGACATAGGAAACTTTATTTGGTTGTTCTTCCTAATATGGGATTTAGAGAAATATATTAACAGCAGTGAATTATTTTGGGGATAGAATGCAAAATTCTGTCTTTGAAGAACCAATAAAAGGGCATATTTTTGTCCTCGAGGAAAAAATAGACATTCATAATTTCATTACTACATAGCAGAGGATATGCTTTTAATTTCCAAGTTTCAGAAAATCTTTCTGGATCCTAAAAGAGGGATGATAAACCAAGACTATCACTTTAAATCTTTGGCAGTAAACTAACTGAAAGTATTTGGTCCTATAATTAGTGTTACTAGTAAATAGCTTCTGGAAAATCGAGATTCTATATACTTCCATTTGTGAATATACATCCAGATGTGATTGAATTTATTCTGCTCTCATTTTAAATGAAATGTGTTCTCCTATTAGGATAATAGTGGTAAATCAGAACATAATGCCAATTGCATTTTTTATTTATTTTTTGGGAGGGCATTAAGGCAAAAAGAATGTATCAGGAAGATTTTAGTTAAAATCAAATTTCAGAATTTAATTAAACATGTGACCTTAAGCAAATTACTAGATCTCTGTTTATATCAATTTTCTAATCTGGAAAGAGAGTTTAAAAAAATAGCCCTCACCTCCTAGGATTGTTGTGAGAATCACATAATTGTATAGGACATAGCACAATGACTATGGCTGTGACAAGCACTATATAAATGCTAAATGTAAGTACTCTTTTGTTTTCCTTAGTTCTATGAAGAGGACCATAATATAAGGAAGGAGATGTCATGACTTGAAAGTGAATTGGATTTAAGTGAAGGAGGGTTGTGCAAAATCATCAGCCTCACTCTTTCCTCTGGAGCTATCTAGGTCCAGTGGCAAAATATAGATCAGGCTAACTGGGCATGATCCTGATACAGTGGGAAGCCTTGATCTTTTTAAGCCAAGGTCTTTCCTAGTCTCAGTTTGTTTGAGGCAAAGCCTTTTCATTGATTAAGGCTAGGTAAAAATGGGGCAAAGAATTGTTTGTTTTACCTAGTTAAAAAAAAATCAACCTGGGAAGGAAAGACCCTCAGGATTTCTTGACAAAACAGAAACAATTGCTATTTACACTCATCCTGATACATCAGAATCCAAATAATGACCTAGTGAGTCTTGGCTTGGGACATGCTGTAGGCCAATAAATGAGAGTCACAGTTTTTTGGTTTTAAGGCATAGTCCACAAAAGAGAAAAAAATCTAGCCTACAACCACCAAGGTATCTTGCTAGATCCGAGGGGCCAAATTTATATTCCTTTGGGCAAAAGTACACACAGGTAAGGATATGATTCCCTATGTGGACAGAGGGAGAAAAGGGAGAGGAGGGAGAAAGGAAGGGAGGTAAGGGGAAGGAAGGAAAAGAAGGAAGGAAGGAAGGAAGGAGGAAAAGGAAAGAGGGAAAAAGAAAGGAGGGAAGGAAGAAAGAATGGAGGAAGGAAGAAGGAAAGAAGGAAGGAGGAAGAAAGGGAGAAGGAAGTAAAGAAGAAAGCAAGGAATAAGGAAGAAAAAAGAAGGAAAGAAGGAAGAAGGAAGGAAGGAGGAAAGAAAGAAAAGAAGGAAGGAAGGAAGGAAAGAAGGAAGGAGAATCATGACATAAGGAAAGAGATGTCATGACATGAAAATGAATTGGATTTAAGTAAGGCAAGGTTGTGCAAATTCACCAGATTCACTCTTCTGGAGCCATCTGGGTTCACTGACAAGATACAAACCAAAACAACTGAAGATGACCTCAGAAGGAGAGGGAGACCTTGGGTTTTTACTAAGGTCTTTCCCAGGTCTTGGCTTTTCTGAGGCAATGCCCATTCAATGATTAAGGCTAGCCTTTATAATTTCTCTTTATTGGTCTTGAATATAATCTATGTAAAATGCAAAAAGTGATAAAATGAATGATTTTCTATATAAAATAATTTGAAAATGCATTTGACTGAAATGATGCCACCTAATCGGCAATAAATATGTTTTATATGAAATTATGCATGCTATTATCCTATTTCTAAATATTTTCTTATGTTGTAAAATTTGGGAACTCATATCAGAAATGCTCTTGGAAAAATGACTTCTCTATTATCTAGATGTTGCTAGATTATGAATTGATTTTTTTCCTGAGGCAATTGGGGTTAAGTGATTTGCCCGGAGTCACAAATTTTTGTCCCAACTTAGTAACAATAGTCTTTAGATTCAAAGATTTTATTTTTGTCTTAGGGGTTAATAAGCAATATGAACATATTAATTTTAGGGCTTATTGTGGCCAAGCATTTTCTGGAGGTTTTAAGTCAATTAGTGTATATTCACTCTAAGTATGAGGTTCTAGAATGTGATTATTCTTAAATTATAAATGAAGGATGATGAAATGTACTCATATTTGTTCATTGTTAATTGTTAATGGAAACTTGGGAAAACTAATAATATCCTAGCCCTAAAATGTGATTAGTGAAAATTTTCTATTTGAGGCAAAATCTCTTAGGACTATAATTTAATATTGTACTGAGTTTTGGTTTCAGGTATGATTGACTGGATTGTCATTAAGCCAATAATCCACCATTCCAGGGGAAAGAGAGTGGCCTGAAAACTTCTATAAGTGCATATTTAAATCTAAGAAAGTTGAGGGAATAATCTTATGTGGGAAAGGTAGGATTCTTTTGAATCAGTTTCCCTATTGTGCCATTTCCTTTCTGAACAGGAAATTTTCCTCTCTGGTTAATTCTGAGCCTTTTTGATATCCTATGAATAAGTGTGGAACTTGGTTGTGTAGTTGGCTTTAACTCTTGCCTGGAATTAAACAGGACAAAGGGAATTTCCCCACTTCCCCACCCCATTTTCTGGCTTGTATTATATTAATCTGTACCCTGGAAAGAAGTGTCTTAATATTGTCATAAGAATGTCCCTCCTTTTCTTTTCATAGCAAATTTCTACAATAAGTGAAGGTAAATTGGAGAAATTTGTTGTTGCAACAATCTATCAATTAATACATTAATACAGAAACATTTGAGTTGGTATAATAGGATACAAATATGAAAGATCTTATTATTGTTTCTCTATTTTTGCGGTCAATTCCATATTCTAGGTAAAAGAGTTCTTAGATTGGCCATTTCCTTGTTACTAGTTATATATTTATGTATAAGATTAGTCTTTAAAGTACCTTATTTCTTCAAGGTAATATGAAAATAATATGTACAGCCTCAAAAAGAAGGTTGGAGTAAAAATAGGGCAGAGCTATAAAAGTTCTTTTAACGTTAATGGAGTAGTAAATTTTTAGAAAGCAGTAAGTTTAGACTATTTTCACTAAGACCTGGGATATCTGTCTATGTCTATACATATATAGATATAAATACATATATGCTTGCATATATATTTTATATATGTGTGATTACATATGTATTAAAATATATGCATATGTATTTGTATGTGTGTTTGTGTGTATATGTGTGTGTAATATATGTGAATTGCTTCCAAATATTTCTAATGGCTTATATAGACCTTGAGTATATTGTGATAAGTTCTGAAAATTGGATGAAAGGGCTTTATATATAAAATTGCATTAATAATTTTAAAGAACTTATTCATGTTTTTCTCCCCTCTTATTTTGAATTATCTGTGTGATAATATTAAAGATGAGAGGACTCTTATTTCAAGTCAGGTCCACTTCCTCAGGCTGTGGATGCCATTGTCCATGTCAGATACAAAGTTTGTGTACAGGTAGAGAGAGCAAATGGCATACAAAACCGAAAATTCTTCAAAGTTTCAGGTGAATTATGGATTTGTTATTTATTATTCTTTTTATAACTGTTGTTAATAGGGTTAGATCCACACAGTTTGAGTTACTTCTTACCACATTACTGGAAAGTCAATCTGATTATATTTGTCACAGTTTACTAAATTATGCAGTCTTATCACTAGTAGGACTTAGCCACTTTATATGAAGAATCTCCTCAGGTAAATTAGAACCTGCAGATGGTTGAGGAAATGCCTCCAGACCTGCCTGATTCATACACAGCTGTTTGAGAGATGCATAGAAAGTACTTAACAGAACTCTGAAGATGATGGAGGCTGCAAAAGGAATTGACACCCCTAAAACTACTGCTGTATTGAATTTTCTTATTCATTTTCTTATTCATTGTAACTTTATTTATCATTTTACTATATTGAACTGCCAAAATTTATGGGCTACAAATGTTTAGAATTTTTCTTTGGCTAAAGTTAGTGGATTTTCTCATGTGTGTCCTCATAGCCATTGTGTGCTATTCATATTTACAATGCCCTCCATGATACAAAGAACTGATCCCCAAGCTAACTGTACATTTATAAGCAACATGTATAGGCGTTTAAGGATAGAAGACTAATTGTGGTGTGTGGTTAATAGCCCAAGGAGGGAATTATTGAAATTTATATAGCAGCCCCCATAATTTCCACTGTAAGTTGTTTTTCTTTTTTATCAGCCTGATTTGGACAGTGGTGGCAGGAGGGAGGTTTTTGCATGGGGAAAGCTAGTCTGCAGCATGTAATTTTAATCCTCTTGTCCTATATGCCAAATAGCAGGTAGGCATGTAAGCTTTTATCCCACCCCCCTTACAGCTAATTTCATTTCTCTATGATGTAACAATTGGGGAGGAGCTGAGATTTAATGGCCCATTCCCTTTTGGAGACATATACCTATCAAAATAATTTGTCTCTTATGATGAAAGGTTGTCTTTAAAAGTTATGTGGTTCGAATCCCTGGGGTTGATTCTCAGTGATCAGCCAGACAATGTGTTTCTGCCTTGGAATTTTTAAATAAATTCCTTTTTAATTCTCTGTCCTGAGTTTTGCCTCTTTTATCAGAGTGAAAGGCCTGAACATAAAAATTTCTTTTTAACACCAGAAACAGGCAGGCTGTAAGAGGATTGTTATCACCTCCTCTGTCTTTTTCTGCTTTGCCAGACGGATATTAAAAAGCCATTTCATCTTACATTTGGCCTGTGTACAAGAGAGGGAACTGGGAAAGAATCCTTGGGTTGAAAGCAGGCAATAGCAGTCATAAGCTTCCCCCTTTTGCTAGCCTCCAGAGAGAGAGGTTAACAAATCTAGGTTTAGTAGATAACTAGATGGAACAATGGATATCAAATTGGTCTGAGAATTAAAAAGACCTGAGTTCAAATCATGTTACAAGCTGTGTGGCCTTGGCACAAACTTGTGTGCCTGAGTTTCCTTAATTATCAAATGGGCATAATAATCGCACCTGCCTCACAGAATTGTGAGGACTAAATGAACTTGCAAGTTTTAAAGAGTTACATAAACACTATCCGTTATTATTGTTATTGAAGACCCAGATGTTGATTTTAAAAGAGATGTTGATAAATTTATGAATGTCCAGTGGAAGGAGACCAGGGAGGTAAGGATCTGGAAACCTTGTCATAAAGAGATATAAGACAAGGGAATTGGGAATATTTAGTCTGGAGAAGACAACACTGTTGTTGTGATTATTATTGTTATTGAGTCATTTTAGTGACTATGATCTCATTAGACATTTTCTTGGCAAAGGTACTGGAATGGTTTGACATTTCCTTCTCTAGATCATTTTATAGATGAGGAAACTGAGGTAAAGGTGTTAAGATGACTTGCCCAGATCGCATAGCTAAGCTAATAAGGGAAATAGTTGAAGACAAGAAGATGAGTCTTTGTGACTCTAGGGCTGGCATTCTGTTCACTGTGGCATTTGGTATATTGAATCTCCAGGGTTTTTTTTTTTTTTTTTTTGTCGTTGTTTGTTTGTTTCTTGAAATGGGTTTTGCTATTTGCACAGGGGCTATTTCGGACATGAAATGGTAGCTGGGTGAAACAGTAAATAGAACTCAATGGCTTGAATTAAAAATGAGCTGAGTTCATATCTCAGACATTTATTCAGACATTGAGCAAGTCATCTAACCTTAATTTCCATTAGTTTCTTCACCTGTAAAATGAGAATAATAATAGCACCTTCCTCAAAGGGTTATTGTGAAGATCAAATGAGATAATATTTGTTAAAAAAATCTAGCACAGTTCCTGTAACATAGTAGGTTTTATATGAAGATTAGTTATTAATCTTGTCAAAGACCAGAACTTATTGGAGAAGAGAGAAGAGCTTCCTATGAACCATACCCTTCCAAACCTTGTCAACACTGAGATTACATATTGTTGCTTAGGTAATTTCTTTTAGTTCTTTTACTCTTGAGAGAAGTCCTGCCAGGGCCCTTGTACAATGTGTCTATATGCTCCAATAGCTTATGTATCTCTGTGTGAAGATGTATGGAAGCAAATCTATATACATGGATATGTAGTAGGATGCATATGTGAGTGAGGGCGCATGTGTGTGAGTGTGAATGTGTGAGGAGGAATGTTGGTGTATATGAAGGTAATATTAATCATGTACTACTGTATATGATGTCTGAATGCAAGCATAAATACACTTCTATGAGGGGAAGGGAAGTAACATTCAGAGTTTTCTTTGAATGAAGATGAGTCCTGGATGTCAACCCAGTCTTTCTGATGCCAAGTCTAATAACACTAAGTCCAAGCTCAAAGGGGAGGCACCTCCTCCCCCCAACCTAGCCTGTTAGCCCCCAAACTTCTTCCCCCAAAAGGAAAATCCCATCTGTCCCATGCCATTGTGACCAGGAAACTCCTTATAGAAGTGTGGTATTGTTGGTGAAGGACTAAAAGTCCTTCCAACCAGACACCAACCAAAAGTTGGATTTGCTTCAGGGATCTTTGAGTTCATATCTAGCTTCTGACACTTATTAGCTGTGGAACTTAAGGAAGGTTTCTTAACCTCTGTGATTCAAGTATTTTCAGCTGCAAAATTAGGATAATAATAGTACTTATCACTAATTTTTGATAAGGGTCAAATGAGATAATATAACTAAGATGATTGGTAAACATTAGAGGACCATATAATGCCAGTTGTTACTTCATCCCTCATCCCTATTACTACTTTTGAACAAGAAGGAACATTTTCTTTTTAGCCTATGATTGTAGTATACTATGAAAACAAAAGAAAACAAACAAAAAATGCCCTTGTAAAAACAAACAAAAAAACCCCCAAACATGGATTTTCATTCTACCACTATCATTTGTTATTAGATATGCTATTTTAGGGGGCAGCTAGATGATGCAGTAGATGAACACTGGCTTCCTTACTTAGATTGTAGGTATTCTTTATCCTTCATTCTTGAGGAGTTCCATGACATCAGAAGGTGATATCATAATGTGTCAAGTAAATTAGATTTAAGTGAGGCAAGGCAGGGCAAAGTAAACAGCTAAATTTTTTTCTCCAGAGCCATCTGGGTCCACTGGCCATATGTAGCTCAGGATGACTGAAAATGGCCCTGGATGCAGTGGGAGACCTTTTTTTTTTAAATTTTTTTATTAATACTTTTTATTTGCAAAACACATGTATGGGTAATTCCTAAACATTAACCCTTACAAAGCTTTCTGTTACAAATTTTTCCCCCTTACTCCCCACCCCTCCCCTAGATGGCAGGATATCCACTACATGATAATTATGTTAGAATACTTAAGAAATCGAATATATGTATAGTTATTGCATCATTTTTTTTGTGCAGGAGAAATTGTATCTACAAGAAAGAATAATCTGATAAAGGAAATACAATGCATGCAAACCTCAATAAAGAACATGAAAATGTTATGTTGTGGTCCACATTTCACATCCCTCTCTCTGGGTGTATATGGCTCTCTTCACCGAACAATTGGAACTGGTTTGAAACATTTCATTGTTGAAGAGAGTCATGTCCATTAGAACTGATCCTCATATAGTATTATTGTTGCTGTGAATAATGATCTCCTGATTCTGCTCACTTCACTGAGCATTATTTCATGCAAGTTTCTCCAGGTCTCTCTGAAATCATCCTGCTGGTCATTTCTTACAGAACAATAATATTCCATAATATTCATATACCATAATTTATTCAGCCACTCTCCAATTGATGGGCATCCATTCAGTTTCCAGTTTCTAGCCACTACAAAAAGAGCTGCCACAAACATTCTTGCACATGTGGGGCCCTTTCCTTCTTTTATGATTTCTTTGGGATATAAGCCCAATAGAAACACTGCTGGGTCAAAGGGTATGCACAGTTTGATAACTTTTTGGGCATAGTTCCAAATTGCTCTCCAGAATGGTTGGATCCGTTCACAGCTCCACCAACAATGCATCAGTGTCCCAGTCTTCCCACATCCCCTCCAACATTCATCGTTATCTTTTCCTGTCATTTTAGCCAATCTGACAGGTGTGTAGTGGTACCTCAGAGTTGTCTTAATTTGCATTTCTCTGATCAAGAGTAATTTGGAGTACCTTTTCATATGATTATAAATAGTTTTAATTTCATCATCTGAAAATTGTCTGTTCATATCCCTTGACCATTTATCAATTGGAGAATGGCTTGAATTCTTATAAATATGAGACAATTCTCTATAAATCTTAGAGACGAGACCTTTATAAGAACCCTTAAATGTAAAGATGATTTCCCAATTTGATGCTTCCCTCCTAATCTTGTCTGCATCAGTTTTGTTTGTACAGAAACTTTTTAACTTAATATAATCAAAATTATCTATCTGGTGTTCAATTAAGAGTCCCAGATCTTCTTTGGACATAAATTTATTCCATCTCCACAGGTCTGAGAGGTAAACTATCCTATGTTCCTCTAATTTGGTTATAATATCACTCTTTATATCTAGATCATGAACCCATTTAGATCTTATCTTGGAGTGCATTGTTAGGTTTGGGTCCAGCCTTAATTTCTTCCACACTAGTTTCCAATTTTCCCAGCAGTTTTTGTCAAATAGTGAGTACTTATCCCAAAAGCTGGGGTCTTTGGGTTTACCAAACACTAAATTGCTAATGTTATTACCTAGCTTGTCCTGATATCCTATCCTATGCCACTGATCAACTGCTCTATTTCTCAGTCAGTACCAAATGGTTTTGATGACCACTGCTTTATAATATAGTTTTAGATCTGGTACAGCAAGGCCACCTTCATCTGTCTTTTTTTTTTCATTAATTCCCTTGAAATTCTTGACCTTTTGTTTTTCCAAATGAACTTTGCTACTATTTTTTCTAGATCTGTAAAATAATTTCTTGGGAGTTTGATTGGTATGGCGCTAAATAAGTAAATTAGTCTGGGTAGTATTGTCATTTTTATTATATTCGCTTGGCCTACCCATGAACACTTAATGTTTTTCCAATTGACTAGGTCTGATTTTATTTGTGTGGAAAGTGTTTTGTAGTTTAGTTCGTATAGTTTCTGACATTTTCTTGGCAGATAGATTCCCAAATATTTTATGCTATCATCCGTTATTCTGAATGGAATTTCTTTTTCTATCTCTTGCTGCTGAACTTTATTGGTAATATATAAGAATGCTGATGATTTATGTGGATTTATTTTGAATCCTGCAACTTTACTAAAGTTGTGAATTGTTTCTAGTAGTTTTTTAGTTGAGTCTCTAGGGTTCTCTAAGTATACCATCATGTCATCTGCAAAGAGTGATAATTTGGTTTCTTCATTAACTACTCTAATTTCTTTTATCTCTTTTTCTTCTCTTATTGCCAAAGCTAACATTTCTAATACAATATTAAATAGTAATTGCCCTGAAACAAGGGCAGCCTTGTTTCACTCCTGATCTTACTGGGAATGGTTCTAGTTTGTCTCCATTACATATGATGCTTGCTGATGGTTTTAAGTAGATGCTACTAATCATTTTAAGGAAAAGCCCATTTATTCCTATAATCTCTAGTGTTTTTATTAGGAACGGGTGTTGGATTTTATCAAATGCTTTTTCTGCATCTATGGAGATAATCATAAGGTTTTTGTTAGTTTGGTTATTAATATAATTGATTATGCTGATAGTTTTCCTGATATTGAACCAGCCCTGCATTCCTGGTATAAATCCTACTTGGTCAAGATGTGTTGTCCTGGAGATAACTTTCTGTAATCTTGTTGCTAAAATCTTATTTAAAATTTTTGCATCAATATTCATTAGGGAAATGGGTCTATAGTTTTCTTTCTCTTTTTTCACCCTACTTGGTTTAGCTATCAGCACCACATCTGTATCATAGAAGGAATTTGGTAATATACCTTCTGTTCCTATTTTTTCAAATAGTTTCTATAGTATTGGAATTAATTGTTCTTTAAATGTTTGGTAGAATTCACATGTAAAACCATCTGGCCCTGGAGATTTTTTCTTAGGGAGTTGATTAATAACTTGTTCTATTTCTTTTTCTAAAATGGGGCTATTTAAATAATTTATTTCCTCTTCTGTTAACCTGGGCAATCTATATTTTTGTAGATATTCCTCTA
>JAJPUD010017085.1:0-23158 GCA_023553655.1 Myrmecobius fasciatus | reverse complement strand
TGAGATCTGGATGAGGGAAGGAAAGAATTCAGAACTTAAATTTCCCCAAAATGGATGTTAAACATAAATAATGATTTTTTTTAATCCTATTGAATTGAATTTAAAAAGTGAATTGTCATTTTCACAGCTATTAATTAGGATGCATAAATGCTATTTCCTACAAACTCTCATTATGTACCACTCCTCTGTTTTTATATCCATTTACTAAGTCCTTACTATGTATGCATATATCAAAGCCAAGTGTTAGGGATGCACTGGTAAAAAAAGAAATGCCCCCTGACTTCAAGGACCATTGAGGAGATGCAAGCAAACAAATATATGCCATAAAAGTAATGTAAATCCACATAAATATCCTAAGAGGGGAGATCAAAGAAAGATGAAAAGGACCTATATGGTGTATGTGTGTATACAGAAAGAGATTCTTGTAGGATCTAAGAACTGGAAATTAAGGAGATGCCCAAGTATCAGGGAAACAGTTTTTAAAAAAAGTTAAAATATGAATGTAATGGAAGCGCTTAATGGGAAAGCTTCTAAGAACTGATGTAGAATGAAATGATCAGAACTAAATGAGCATTGTATACAGCGATAATAATAATGTCAAGAAAAACAATATGGAAAGACTTCAGCAGTGAATCCATAAAAGGCTAACAATGAAAATGACCACCCACGTCCTGCCCAGAGAGGCAATTTTAAAAATAAAATGAGGTATACTGGCTAGGGTTTGTTTTGCTATGAGTGTTATGAATTTTCTTTTTTCTTTTACTATTCAACATGGGGAAGGGGGAGTACAGTGGGAGAGAGAATAAATGGTTGTAAAATATTTTTTTAAACTAGTACCTGGGGATGGCGCACATATAAAGCAAAGACAAAGAGGGGGATGGTGGAAGACCCAAACTTAACTTTAATGATTCACTTTAATGACCTTTAATATAATGGTCTCCAAAATTTTGATGTGGAGTGAGAGTGACTCCCTATTTTCTGATACACTGAGTAGTCAGGGACAGTACTTAAGAATGGTCAACCCAAATGGGTAGGGCCCAAAACATAAACAAGGAAATCTGGAAGACAGGTGGACTTAGGGATAAGTTTAAGGTAGTGAAATACGTGATAGAAGAAACCCATCATGGGCAGCCCCATCCCTTGAGAGCACTGACCTCCCCAGCCTGGAAGTAATCATGGGGGCAGGGCATGAAATTTATAACTGAGCTTGAGTTGTAATTAGGTTATAAAAGCCCCGAAGGGCCGACATCTGTTGCAGCCATAGGATGAAGGCCAGGAGAGTATTAAGCAAGAATGGATGCAAAGGGTAGCATAGGTGGCTATGCTGGAGACAAGCCCAGAATTTATTATCCCCAGGAGGATGGGATACAACCCATTTCTCCCCATCCTCCAAATGACTGGTCCTATACCCCTTGATGTTATGCCATAGTCCCAATTCTGGAGACAGCTGGCATAACAGGGGCACCATGTGGAAGGTCAAAATAGACAAGACTAAAATATCAAACCTCTGATATCACCAGTTTATAAAACCAGTCCAGCAGGTATGTTGGGCAAGAAATAAACCACAAGCTAAGCCAAAACAACCTGAGTGGGATGAAATGATAAACTCACTATTTTCTGTCCAGTACGGTCTTACGCATTTCTACTATCTGCTAGTTTGATCTTTGCAAAGGGGCATTTTCCATGATGGCCTATTTCTTTACCAAAATAAAAGTTAATTTAATAATGGACTTGTAGTTAATAATTAACTGCTTGAGTCCCATGTTCCCTTCTGCCTAACCACTCAGATTACACAGAAAATTTCATCAAAACTGATTTGCAAATGAACTGCAGAAAGCATTTAAAAAAAAAGTCTGATCCAGACTCACTCCAATGGGAATCCATGAAACTTAAAGTCATCTTGTTCAAGTCTATTTCACCACTACTATTTTCCCCCATAAATAAGATAAGAGGGTTAGGCTAAAATTAAATAAGAGAGTTAGAACAAATTTTCTAAGGTCTTTTCCAGATCTAAAGCCCTTTGAAAAACAAGGTTTCACTTTTCTCAGACCTGCTGATGAACAAGGAGAAGCAGTATAGTTTCTAGCAAAGGGCAAATAATTTATAATACAGGCAAAACCATTTGAAGTTAAGTTTCATTCAAAAAGTTAAAACCAACTAACATATAACAGATATGATCCACCCTGGACTGCATTTCCTCTCTCTTGAGTCACAAGTTAGTCAAGCTTCTACTAAAGCTAAAAGGCAATAAAAACTAATAAAGAAACACAATTACAGTTCAAATAAATAAAAATTCAACATTTATTGAGCTTCCTTCAAAAGATGAAAGGTATTAAATACAGTAAAGGAAACAGTAAAGGTACACCTGAAGCACTTAACAAGTGTAGTTTTCAAGACAGAACCATCTAATTTTAGTGTAATCTATAAAAAGTATAAAAGTTTTGTTTCTATGGTAACTGATTTTCCTATCAGAAAGTCCTGAGGCCACAACTGGGGGAAAAAAAAAACAAAAAAACCCCAACAATTTAGGTCTGTCCCTTACTGCAAAAGTTCAAGCTGTTTTACTTGCTTTTATGGAACTTTTCTCCTGGATAAGTGATGCTGCAAAATGCAGTTGACATGGGCAGTTGAGATGGTTAAAGTTGGGAGGAACTGGAAATATTCAGCTGTTTCTTTCTGGAGACGCTGCTCCCAAGTTTCCTCCCTGACATAGTTTTTGGCAGCTGATTCTGCCCTATGACTGCACTTTTATTTTCTAGGTCTATCTTTCTTTATCTTTCTAGGTCTATTTTTCCCTCTCAGCACTTGTCTTTAATCGTTGAGCTACAATTTTAAACTTTTTGATATGTGGACTTATCTTTGCTTTCTAGTAAAATCATATATATCTGGTTTATAACATATGTGTATATATACATAGTATTATATCATTTATTATATTATGTCATTATATATTAAATTTTCCAAACTGAACTCGTATGCACTCCAGATAGAACAAGATCATAGCTGGAAAGGATCTTTTTAAGTACGTCATCCATCTCTATTATCACAACCTCCTCATTCTACTACTGATAAGAAAACTGGAACCCCAGAGAGATGAATTTACTTGCTCAAGGTTAAACAAATAGTATATTGTCAAAGCTGGACCTACATATGCTTCCTATGACTTTTATAATATCAAACTACATGGTAAAATAGTTGGCAATTAGTTGGCACTCAACAAAATTTTCTACAAATGTTTAGCAATCCCTAAGAGACTAGTGTGGGTGTGAACTGTCTAATATTTCTTACAGGTTTTTAGTCTTCCTCCTGATTTAAAAGAAGCAAAAAATAAAAATAAATGATATGAAATAAGCTACAAGAATAGGTCATCTAGGTTTATGTCTATCATAACTGTCCAAATATAAAAACAAAGGCTTCTCCCAATGAGTGGCTTATTTTTCAGCTGAAATGAGTTTATTGCTCAGTAAATATAAGATAACATCTATTAGGCATTTACCTGGTATAGAGCCTTATGCTAAAAAGTCCTGGAGGGGGTTAGAGAGAAGAAAGCAGATAAAACATAATCCCTATACTCAAAGAACTATATGAATGGAAGATAAAGTCCACCGAGAGAGCTATTCATGCCAGGAATTTTACAATCTAAAGGAGTGCATTCTTTCTAAAGGGGAAGGGTCTGGGCTTGGAGTCAAGAAAACTCATATTACAGAGTTCAAATCCAGCTTCAGACACTTACTAGCTAGTGATCATGGACAAGTAAATGAGGTGAAAAAGGAAATGGCAAACCACCCAGTATTTTTGCCAGGAAAACCCCAAATGGAGTCATGAAGAGTCAGACAGGACTCCCCAACCATAGGGCACATCCAAGGAGGTATTCGAACCCATCTTCTGACACCTGAACCAGTCTTCCTATCACCAGACCACAACTGAGTGTCAATTCTGATCACTGAAATCTCCCATGATATCTTGGGCTTTCGGGGCTGGGACCATATCTTAAAAACACAAATCTCTGGCTCTTCAGGACACCATGTCCCAGACCAAGCTGTCCAGTTTGGTCACTGTTTGAGCTCTGACTGGCTCGGAGGGAATGTAAATAGCAATTGTTTCTGTTTGGGCCAGAAACCAGGAAGGTCTTCCCCTCCCAGATTGATTTTTTTTTTTTAACCTAGGCAAAGCAGGCCATTCTCTGTCTCATTTCTTGTAGCCTTAATCACTGAATGGGTGTTGCCTTGTCAAAATGAGACCCGTTAGGGCAGAGTTTCCCACTGCATCCACAGCCATTTCCAGTCATCCTGATCTATGTCTTGCCCCCTGGACCCAGATGGCTCTAGAGGGGAAAGTGAGGCAGGTGACCTGGCTCACTTAAATCCAATTTCCTTGCATGTCATGACATCATCTCCCTGATGTCATCGTTTCTCCTTCAAGAATGAAAAATTAACAATAACAACCACCACGACTGACTAATAAAAAACATTTTGTAAACATTAAGGTGCTACGCAACTTCCAGCTGTTAATATATATAACTGGACCCACCCTGATGTTGAAACACAGAGCCTGAGAAATCCTAATTCTCTGGCATGAAACTAAAATTAAGGTGCAGTACACTTGATTGTCATAGGGGAATGGGGCATTAGGGGTGAGAGGAACAAACCACATCATTCACAACCTTGCCCATAACTCTAAAACATCCACCTCCTTGGAAAATCCAGACAACTAAATTAAAGAGCTGGGATCTAATTAATTTGAAGGTACCATTTAAATGACAGCAAAACTCCTTGGGAGTTACATATCTGGAGAATGAAAGCAGCAAAACAGCATGTAATCTATAGCAAGTCTCTGTAAGTCAATATTTAGTTTAAATACCAGTTGTCACCCACCCATTTCCTCCTCAAAAGATAGATGAAAAGAGCTAAGTGACAAGCATCTAACACTAATTATTAGATAACAATGTGGATGCCAAAGTAAAGTGGAATAAATATATTTATATAAAATTTGGAAGGGCTTTTTATCTTCAAAGCCTTTTATAAAAGAGCAAGCAGTTAATTTCTTTAAAGCCTTCTGGAGTATTTCATGAAACAAACAATAGGATTATAGAAACTGATTTTGAACATTGACAGGAAAATGTTAACTGAGCCAAATTTAAACAGAAGCATTACTGTATCTTCATGAATATATACATTTCCCCATTGGATCTTTGCCTTCTCAATGAAAAGTTATTTTAGGAACAAACCCCATGACCATATTGTTAAAATCACTAACTCATTTCTGGACTCATCCGTCTGATGTGCCAAAGTGAACTTTCAAATTCCTAGTAGTTAAAAAAAAAAAAAAAATCACTACTAGATCATGTTAAAACAATTTAGCTTCTTAGGCGAGGAGATTAAATAACTAAGCAATCTGGCACAACCCCCCAGTGTTACTTTAGAGTACTTAAGCCAAGGACAAGTATAGCTAGTTCACTCTAAGATAATTTAAATTTAGAAATCTAAACCATCTGAGTAGGTTTGAAATTCATTTAAGGTGGGTGGATTCCCCAAATTAAAAACTCAATGGAGTACTAGAAAGGTTTGAAATCTGGGAATCTCCACAAGGAACTGGTTTTTAAGCCAATTCAAATCAACACACAATTATTGAGCCTTTACCATGAGTAAAGTAATAACAGTAACTTTTACCAAGCCCCTTGCTAAAGCTAAATGCTTTATAAATTTTATTTCACTTGAGCCTCACAACAATCCTAAGAGGTAGATGCTGTTATTATTCCCATTTTATAGATGAGGAAACTAAAGTAAAGCAGGGTTACACCATTACACAGCTACTAGTATATATCTTTTTATTTATTTTTTTATTTATTAATACTTTTTATTTGCAAAACATATGTATGGGTAATTCCTAAACATTAACCCTTACAAAGCTTTCTGTTACAAATTTTTCCCCCCTACTCCCCACCCCTCCCCTAGATGGCAGGATATCCACTACATGATAATTATGTTAGAATACTTAATTAATCGAATATATGTATAGTTATTGCCACACATCATTTTTTGTGCAGGAGAAATCGAATCTACAAGAAAGAATAATCCGATAAAGGAAATACAATGCAAGCAAACCTCAATAGAGAACATAAAAATGTTATGTTGTAGTCCACATTTCACATCCCTCTCTCTGGGGGTATATGGCTCTCTTCACCGAACAACTGGAACCGGTTTGAAGCATTTCATTGTTGAAGAGAGTGATGTCCATTAGAACTAATCCTCATACAATATTGTTGATTACATTAAATGTTAAATTATATTATATAACATATAAAAGCTGTTAATTTGGTTTTTATATAAATATCAATATAAATACTATTAATACTTTCAAAATATACCACAGCATCCCAGTGACCAGAGCCATGGGTCTTCTGCAAATAAAAAGCATAGTAAGAAGCTATCAGTAATGGCTTTTCATAATCTCTGGAACATTTAGGCCAAGTAACTTTATTTTCAATTAAAGACCATATTCTTTTCAAACTAGAAATACAGTCATGTAACAAAAGACAGCATAGTGAAATGGAAAGAAATTAACTTCAATGGACCTCAACAACTCATTCAAGCCTTCCCATCCAGTGCAATTTGTCTATTTTCTCCTATAACTTCACCATGGTAGGCTGGGGCATTTAATAATCTGAAGGACATGCCTTTTTTTTCTCTTGATATGACAAGGGTATCAGTGAAATCCTCTTTACTAGCCATTCCTCATTCTTGCCATATAACCACAACCCATCTTTTCTTTCACTAAGAGCTTTTGATGGTGCCTTTATCCCTACTCTTTCCAGTGTCAATGGTTACAGGTTGCAGCCTGCTCACATTGAACCCTGTCGGCCTACATGCAATATACTTATTTATTCTTTGGAGAATACTGTATTGCAGGTCTTGGATCCTGGCACCATACAGAAACTCCGATAGAATGTTAGCACTGGAAAGATGGACTTCTACTTCCAGGGGAAGTTTGAAATCAGCTTTGGAATTTCCCAAAGGCAACCCAAATTTAATTTACTCTCCCCCTCTTGTTTAACTCTAAATTACCATCCTACTAACAGAATATTAAGGTTAGAAGGGACTTAAAACTTTCCCTTGGCCTAAGGCAAGACTATATTCAAACCACTCCAAAGACCGACTGTAATTTTTAAAAATATCATGAGTTTACTCAGAAAATTTTAGAAAACAATCAGATACTAAATTAAATCATTAATAGCTTCAGCAAAGTTGTAGGCTATATAATAAACCCATGAGAATACCAATGTGTAGGAGACACTAATAGAATGAGAAATCTAGGACAAAATAATTACAAAACACAAAAAATATTTGGGAGCCACTATACCAAAGTATAGATTCAAAGAGAAAGCTCTCCTCAAAGAAATAAAGTACAGCTTAACTAGTATAGCCTGAAAGACGTTCAATGCTCATGGCTGGGCCTTGCCATTTAATTAAAAAAAAAAAAAAAGTAAAAATACTACAAGCAAATTTTTAAATTTAATGCTCTGCCAAACTACCAAAGAAGTACACTTTTTTGAAGCTAGATAAAATAAAATTCATTTGGAAGAACCAAAAATCCAGAATACCAAACAGTTGGGGGGGGGGGAAGGGGAAGGGAAGGGAAGAGAGGAAAGAAGTAAGTAAAAAAAGAATTAGCATTGATAGACCTTAAACTGCATTACAAAATAATATCCATTAATGCCATTTTGAACTGTTTAAAAAAAAAAAAAAGAAAACTAGTTCAATGCAACAGCCTTGACAAAGAAGAATCAAATAACTGAATGCAATAATGAAATGTACAATAACATGGGAAAAAGACCCTATGTGAGGAAAAATTGCAAGGAAAACAAGAAAGCAGTCTGGAAGAAATTAGGCTTAGACCATCATCTTACATTACATTACACAATAAATTCAAAATTGATTAAACCTAAATATTAAATAAAGGTCATAAGAAATTTAAAAGAAAAGCACAGATAGGGATGGGGTGAATTCTTAACCAAATAAAGGATGGAGAAAGTTACAAAATAAAATAGCTAGTTCTAATGAAATTAAATGTAAAAGTTTTTGCATAAAACTGAATTGTCTAGGATAAGGAAAGTGATTGAACTACTAAGGAAAAAATAATCTTTGTATCTTTGTATTACCTACATTTTAGTGTCTTTTTATTTATTTTGTTAAATATTTTTCAATTACATTTTAATCTGGTATGGGCAAGCACTTGGGAATATTACAGGTCACAAACATGTTTGACACCATATGAGTCACAAAGGAATAATTTGATATGGTACTCTGCATTGTCCTCAAGAAACTTAGTCTTATTTAGACTAGTTTTGCATAGGTGAAACACTAGGGAACAAGAAATATACAGGTAAAAGAAGAAAAATGAAGAAATATAAATTTTTTAAAAGAGACCAAGAAAATCTACAAGCATGTGCTAAATCACATGAGGTTAGTTAAAAAAAAAAACAAATTTGTACAACTTAGAGATTAAGGTAAATTCTTGTGAGGAAGCCAGCCTTGATCTGAAAAGATTAATCTTCAGAAGAGTTACAGCAAGAAAAATAAGAAGCAAATAAGCGAAGAAAAAGAAGCTACATTCTCCCCCAGAAATGAGTTCTCCCTCATAGACAAAGTCATCCCTTAAGGAAGTAATGTGACCCAGGCTGATCTTGATATCCGTTTATGACAAACATTCAGAGTACCCTAATCTCAGAGAAATGGAGTTTATTGATCTACCATTTCTTAAATTCCTGGCATCTTATTAGTCATACTGGCATTCGAAACAAGCATTAAAATTTCACTATGACCAGATACTGGGCTAGGAATTGGGAAGATTCAGAGATAAATAAGCAATCATCTCCAACCCTGAGGGGCTTAGTTATGACCCAGTTAGGGTAACAAGACAGGAATACAAAAAGGGATATAATCAAGATCAGAATATGATAGGTGAATGTCCAAAGTGATATCAAATAAGGTCTTTCTCCCACCTTGGGAAGAGATGTGGGAGATTTTAAAAGGCTAAATGAAAGAGGAAGTATTTCAGAAAACCTCCTAGGATGTCAACAAGTCTAGTCAAAGCAAGAAGCAAAGACCTTCCAAAGAGTGGTGGAGAAAAGAGCCACAGGAAGAATTCACTAGATGAGGAAGGGGAAGAATAAATTTCAACATCAAACAGATTCACAGTGAGAAGTTTGGCACTGAAAGCCTCCCTAACCTAGCTTCCCTCCCCCATCCCCATTCCACCTTTCTTAGACCTATGTCCCCAGCACACCTCCACGATCCAGCCTCTTGGCTGGTCCATGAATAAGACGCTCCATCTCTCAGCTTTGGGCATTTTCTCTGGTTCTCTCCCACACCTGCCGTCACATTTTAATTTGATTCAGGCAGATTGGGGAATGTTGCAGGCCACAAGCATGTCTGGCACCTTTCCCATAAGGGATACAAAGGAATAATTTGTTGGGATGCTCTTCATGGCACTAAAGAAACTTTGTCTTGCTAGGGAATTAAAATTTAGCTCGCTCTCCTATTTTCCAACTACTGACCTCCCTGGCTTCCAAATCCCACCTTCTACAGGTTGTTGATGTTGTTGGTCCTTCATTCTCAAAGAGGTCCATGACATCAGGGAAGGGATGCCCTGACACACAAGTGAATTGGATTTAAGTGAGGAAGGGCTGGGCAAAGTCACCTGCCTCACTTTTCCCACCAGAACCATCTGGGTTCAGTGGCCAAATGTAAGTCAGGACAACTGAAGATGGCTTTGGATGCAATGGGAGACTGACCTTTTAAAGCTAAGTTCTTCCTTCCTCAATCCCTCTAAATTCTAATTACCTACTTTGTTAATTATTTCCCATATTTCCAGTAGATACCTGGCTTTGTAAATATTTGTTCGCTCAAGGTCATCCCCCATAAGATTAAGCTCCTCAAAAGCAAGAATTATCTTTTTGCTCTTTTCACATCCAAATCACTTAGCACAGTGCCAAGCACATAGCAGGCATTTAATAAATAAAATAAGAATGGCATTACCAAATTGAATGCCAGCTAAAATATTCTGACACTATTTCAGCAAGCAATGAATCTCTTCTGAGCTCCAACTCACAAATATCCAACTGCCTACCAGGATCTCCAATTCAGGACCTATATCAAAAACAAGCTTAATATTTTTTCCTGTTAAACTTCCAGTCACACCATGGTCTCCCATGTTAAAATCTTGGGCTTACCTTCCCAGGGTCATGACGAAGTAGAAAGAGAACTAGATTTGAAATAAAGAGTATCCCCTGCTCCCTTTCAATCTTGACTTTGCTGCATAATCATCATTCAAGTTACTTTACCTTTGTGGGTTTTCCCATCTGTAAAATCCATGTTAGACTAAATGATTTTTCCCTTTGCCCTTTCCCAAATCTAAATTCTGTAACATTATGTCTCTGCCCTTTCTCTCATTTCTTTCAAATCCAATCGAAAAGAACTAATTGTCCTGTCAAATTTGACTCCATTATCTCTAGAATCCATCCCCTCTTCCCAGCGCTACCTGTAACTCAATACACATTTATTAAAAACCTACTATGTGCCAAGTACTAGGCTACATCCCCTCAATACAGGGTCTTATTGCCACATTCTTAGAGTATGGCAATAAGCTATAAGGAGCAGGCAACATAGGAAAATTGAACAGCTAGGTGGTGCAAAAGATTGAGTGTCGGATCTGGAATGAGGGAGACATCTATAAATTCAAATTACTTACTAAGTGATCCTGGCTAAGTCACTTAAACCTATTTGTTTCTTATCTATAAAATGAAGAGAATGGAGAATGGGATGACTAGCATCTTTATCAAGAAAACTCCAAAAGATGTCATGAAGAGTTAGACAGGGCAGAAAACAACTCAACAATAACAGCAAAATTATTATTGTTTTTATAATACCTCTATGGCTGTGAACAAGGTATTTAACTTCTTCCAGCCTCAGTTTTCTCACCTCTAAACCAAAGGAGCTGGACAAAATGACTCCTAAATTCCAGCTTTCTAATTCTGAATGAGCAAGCTAGTTCCTAGACTCTTGCAGGAATGAAACCATAAGCCAGGTCCTCAGCAAAAAAGAAACACTGGAAGGAACTCAAAGGAAAATAGTAACAAAACTGGAATGTCTACATGGAGCCTACAGTTTCAGGAATTAATCTGAATAATTGATAATTAATACCTAAAACAGTCTGTTACTGTTCTATCATAATAGTTATATATTAATGTCATAATACATTATAATGTGAAATGTTAATATATAATTATTATTGTGGTACACTATAATATAAAACATTAATATATTATTAACATATAATTTAATCTGAGTAAAAGGGCCTAAAGAAAGAATGGAAAGGCCAATGAGTTGTCAAATTTTTATGCTGCCAACAAAACAAAAGGGGAAAAAAAAGCAATGAACCAAAAAAGAAATTTCTACCGTGTATTTCTTTTGTCTAAATATTTGCATTCAAGTAGTGGATATCCTCAGGTCAAATTCTCTTTCCCAAATCAGAAAATCTTTTTCTTTTCCTTTTAAAAAGTTAGTTGAATAACTCATGATAGGTACCTGATGGTAAATTCTGTAGAACTCTTGATATAAAAGCAATGGAAGCATAGAGAGAAGCAGGAACCGTCTCCCAGGGGCTATTAATCTGTTATTTCACTCTCCTTTGCTATCAGTCAATGGGATGTCATTTAATGATGCTAGGAGGAGGGAGAAGGATCACTAACTCCCTTCTACAAGAGCCTTGGAAGAAACATCTAATTTTCAGGCATTTTTCATGCACTGTGGCCAAATTAGAAGCATTGTGCCCACTTGATGAAAAACTCTACTGTGTTTTTCATTTAATAAATTTCTTCATTTTTCTTCATTACATCCAATTCCCCTTTTGAAATCCCAATAAACTTAAAAGGGGAACAAACAATATGGCACACAGCTATGTGGCCACATAAAGAAATACCCCTTTTAGGAATAAATATTAACATTCTAACTGGAATGGTAGCCAAATGCAATAATGGCTTAGAATACAAGCTCATTTGTGAAACTTTATAGAGGAGGAGTAAGAAAAAGAGAATGGGAGAAGATTAGTTTGTGTAAAAACAATTACGGAAAAACAAAACCACATCAGCAGTTAAAAATGAAGAGAACAAATACTGCTAAAATGGACCAGATCTGCTCAAATTTTTATCCTGACCCATTTTCATCTTTAAGAACACCTCACCTTACATAAAACAGACAACTAGTAAAAAAAAAAAAAAAAAAAAGATTGTAAACAATATGACCATAATAATGATGAGTAACATAACTACAGTTAAGTTGCAAGTACTTAAACGTAGAGTGCATCAAGGTAGGATGTTGAGGATACTTATCACCATATAAATTCTAATTCCCTTATAAGCTCGTTAACTTTATTTTTATTTGTAATTATTATTCCAAATAATTCTGAATTATTGTTACCATAAATTCTCATTTGTAAAATGAAGAGGGAAAGGAACACATTTATTAGGCACCTACTAAGTGTCAGTAAAAATCTAAAGTATTTGGTTAAAAAAAAAAGAAAAGTTGATCAGTGGAAAAGATTATATAAATAACATCACTCTCCTGGTATTATTAGTTCTCTTTGAGAATGAAAGTTGAACAACAATTATTCCAATTACATTAAGTTTCATCTTAAATTTCAGGGGGGAAAAAAGTAAAAAAAAATTTCAGAAGTATATTTTGTTGTTTAGTGTTTAGTTGCTTTTCAGTTATGTCTGACTCTTCATGACCCCTGGCAAAGACACTGGAATGGTCTGGCATTTCCTTCACCAGCTCATTTTACTGATGGAAAAACTAAGGCAGAGAGGGTTAAATGACATGTCCAGGCTCACACAGCAAGTATCTGAGGTCCAGTTTAACTTCAGGTTTCCAGAATCCAGGCCCACAAATTCCAACCACAGTACTACCTAGTTGGATCAGAAGTATGACTGCCCCTGCCAAGTTCCTACTTTGGATTATGGAGATGAGCCTGGGCTCTCAAAGAATATCTACCAGTGGAACCAAAAGCTTCCTAGGCACATTTGATGTGCTTGAAAGGTTTTACAAATAGTCCCAATAATCAACTAGAGTTATTTCCTTTTGTAAGACCAGATTTAAGAGTCATACACTCTCCTGTTGCCAAAGCAATCCATAAAACAAAGAAAAACACAAAATGGCCCTTAATTCTGTTTCATTTCTAGACAAATTGGGCATTCATTAAGCCCCTACTATGTGCCAGGCAACTGTGCTAAATATACAAAAAAAGGCAAAAGACAGACCATGCTTTATAAGGGTTCCCAGTCTAATGAGGAAACCAACATGAAAATATCTAAATACACTGGATAAATGAAAGATAATCAACAAGGGAAAGCACTAGGCATTAATGGTGACAGAAGGTGCTCATTAAATCATGGTTCCTAGAATTTAAAAACATTAACTTTACCACTGGTACTCTAAATGTGAGCATACGTAATTTGTGAACAAGTACGGTTTTTAGAAAGCACTTTATAAATATCTCATTTTCCTGTGATACAACAAAGATTTCATCATCCCTATATTACCAATGAGGATAACAGAATTCAGAGGAATTAATTCAATGATGAATGAGTTGACAAAAGATACTGAATCACATTAACATTGTCAGAAATTCAAGCACTGTACTGGTAACCAGTTATCATCAAGTCCTGGAGAAATTCACACATAGATCCCCAACCACTACCACCCAGAATGGTGGTATCTAACTCAGAAATAGAAATGGGGGCCGCCAAACCATACATGATGATTCCCCATCAGCTGCAGACTTTAGAAAACTAAACATTATCTTTGTTCATTTATGTTTTTATTTATTTTGGTAAATATTTCTCAATTATCTTTTGATCTGGTTCAGTGCAGTAGGAAGTGTACCCCAGCCCTAGAACAATGACCCCCAACCTAGACCAATGAATATCTCCCCATGAAAGGTTAAATGCACCTATGTGAATTGTGATTATATCAAAGTACCTATTATCAGTAAGATCATAGATCCATTGAAATATTAAAACTTTGACTGATGTACACTTTATTTTCTAATCTCCTAAACAGGCCTTCTTAAACTTTTTCAACTCACAACCCCTTTTTTACCCAAGAAATTTTTTGTGTGTGCCCCAGGGTACATGGTTATATAAAACAGGTAAGCAAATCAAGCATTTACTGATAATAAATCATAATTTTGTAACCTTCACATTCAGTTACAAGACTTCATATGGGAACCACAGTTTAAGAAGCTGGGTCCTAAACAGTTGTTTAGGGAAAATGTCACACAATATCTTAAACAATATCTTTAGGCTAACTTCTTAAAAAGATTTTCACAGTAAATCTATTTGGACCCTTTAAAGCCACAGGAAGTTTAAAAAAAAAAAAAAAGACACCTTTCCTAAAGCTACGAGAATACTTCAGATGCCATTTTATTTTAAATTGGGCAAGTTTTCCGAAAAAGAAAAGAAAAATCAAACCAAGTAGTGATGAGTCAGAATATAAAGAAATTTGAATCAAGGGGCTAAAATGGAAGTACCAACTTATTTCAATACCAGATTCTCTTGGCAAATTTTCAACAAAAGCCAATATGTGATCTTGCTGAATATCTTGTATGAAGATAGTTGCCTTTGTAGATATAGTGCAAGATGCTCTGATTTCAGTGATCCCCCTTTGGGATTATGAATTACATCCCAGAGAATTTTAGAGGGCTAGTAAGAAAACTGACCAGAATTTTACAAAATTCATAGAAGAGAAAAAAAAATGCAATTACTCACTGATCAAGCTCATTATTTATTAGAAATTAGAAAAGTGGTTTTTTTAATAGTAAAGTATGTCTAATGTGATAATTGGAAGGGTAACAATTCAAGTCTTTTCATTTCAAGTTGTGAAAAGCCATCTTGCAACACATTATCCAACAGTGGTTTCCCAAATAGGGTCACTGCCTCAGGGGGAAAGGGACAAAGAATGATTTTAAAGGGTCCAGAACTGACACACACACCCCCCCAAGGGTATGTGATCAAAGGATAGGAAAATGGGTCACAACCTCAACCCAACACTTCTCTCTCTGCCAACAGTGAGCTTCTGAGTTGTATTCTCCAAAATAACTGACTACCCCTTTCACTGACTGTGTCTAAAAACACATCCTTCATGCCCCATCTGTTGTGCACTAACTCAATACCAGAGAAGTGGAAAAGCTTACTTCACATCAAGTCCTATATTGAATGTGGAATTTTGGAGTCTTATGATGCTAAAGTTTTCATGGCCACGGGATAAACTCTTGTCCTGAATGATTACTTTGTTCCATATCAGTCATATAAATTTTCCCAAGATTTTTCTAAATTATTCTTATTTGTCATTTTTTATGGTACAATAATTTCCACATACATATCAATGAATTAGCTTTCATTAAATAGATCTATAAAAAGCATTATACACACATATGTATATATGAGTATAGTTTATATATTATATGTACATTGCACATATAAATGTATTTGTATTAAATGTATTACATATACATGTATATAGGATATACAAATATGTAAATATGTATTATATGTATATACAAACATGTATGTTTTACACATCAAAAGCATTAAAATGTGTACATATAAATATTTTTATATTAACGGCCTCCAGTACATGTGTATTTATTGTATGCATATATGGTGATATACAGGTTTTATGTACACATAGACACGTATATTTATATTAAAAGCATTATAACATGTGCATGTAAATATATTTTATATTAAGTGTATTACATGTGAAGATGAGAGTTAGGTGACCAGCTGAACCCCAAAGGTAGATAAGCAGCCCTGGAAAGAGTCTGGCAAGCCTTTACTGCAAGTGCTAGTACCCCGAGAACACCCAATACATGCCTTATCTAAATACACAAACATAAATATGTGTGGACATACACATAAATACATATCTATATAAATTGTTCCTCTGTCTTTCACAATCTTATGATATATATCTACCTAACAATATTTATACATCAAAGAGTCTATATAGTTTAGTGACTTATGGGAGATAATTCCAAAATTCTTTTCCATGATACATTTATTCACTGGTCCAAGCTTACCTATTTCATCATGGGATCTCTAATATTTAACATTTTTATCATCTTCAATCATCTTAGTCAATCTGAGAGGTGAAACCTCAGTCATTTTAATTTGTTTCTCTTATTCTTGGTATTTTAGAATATTCTTTCAAATTTCTGTTGACAGATAACATTTCCTTTGACAATTTATATAATGGGGAATGGTTCTGGCTCGTTATCCATATCACTTCCTTGAAAATTGAAGTATTGGACTGTCATTGCTACAAAAAAAACTTTCACAGCCTTCCTTACTTGGTGAACCACAGGCTTAGATAACCTAAGAGCCTTCGCCTGCTATACTGAAGCTCCTGAAACAGCACTTTAGCAGAGGCTTTGTTTCATATGCCCAGGAAATAAACTGTGATACATTTAGAAAATGATTTTCACAGCCCTATATTTAAAAACAACTGCAAGCAATTATTTTCACTTTAACACTTCAATGACTACATTAATGGTAAGCTATCATTATTATTAATCACAATTATTTCCTTAAGGTCTGGCTTGCTAAATCTATTCTTCTGAGTGGATAGTTCACAAATCCACTCATTATTTCCTTTTGCATAACATCTGGAAAAAGACCAAAAGTGTTGCATGAATAACCACTAAATGACCCTTAGCTGACTGCATCAGGAGGGAGAAGATCAGTTAAGAGTCCACAAAAGATGCATTAGTTTGACAATATTCTAAGAAATAATAAGCCTTATTCTTTTCATATAGTAGAGGGATTAAGGGACAGTTGGTGCGGCGGCTCAAGGGATGACTTCTATTGTAAGGGTTCTCCTGGGAGAGGGAATTGGACAAGTAAAGAAAGCTTCCCTCCCACTTCAACCAGCAACATTTACTGATCCCAGCTATGTCAATCAATAAGCATTTATTAAGTGCCTACTATTTGCCAGCCATTTTGCTAGCTACGTGATTCTTGAGCAAATCACTTAAACCCTTTTTACTTCGGTTTCCTCCACATAAAATGGGGATCATAATAGTATCTGTTTCCCAGGGTTGTTTTGAGGAGCAAATGAAATACTTGTAAAGAGCTTAGTATAGTGCCTAAGTACATGGTAGGCACTACATAAATGTTTATTCTCTCCCCTTTTCTTTCCCAGGAACTAAGGCTAAGGGCAATATCTTTGTCTTTAGCACAAAATTTTTAAAAAATTTCTTCAAAAGGAAAGGACCCCCCCAAAAAAAGGAAAAGACCCCACATGTGCAAGAACGTTTGTGGCAGCCCTTTTTGTAGTGGCAAGAAACTGGAAACTAAATGGATGTCCATCAATTGGAGAATGGCTGAATAAATTATGGTATATGAATATTATGGAATATTATTGTTCTGTAAGAAACGACCAGCAGGATGATTTCAGAGAGGCCTGGAGAGATTTGCATGGACTGATGCTGAGTGAAATGAGCAGAACCAGGAGATCAATGTACACAGCAACAACGATATTATATGATGCTCAATTCTGATAGACATGGCTCTCTTCAACAATGAAATGTTTCAAACCAGTTCCAATTGTTCACTGAAGAAAGCCATATACACCCAGAGAGAGGGATGTGAAATGTGGACCACAACATAACATTTTCATACTCTTTATTGATGTTTGCTTGCAGTGTGTTTCCTTTATCTGATTTTTCTTTCTTGTAGATACGATTTTTCTTGCACAACAATGATAAGTGTGGAAATATGTATACATATATTCGATTTGCCAAGTATTTTAACATAATTAACATGTAGTGGATATCCTGCCATCCATAGGGGAGGGGTGGGGAGTAGAAAGGAAAAATTTGTAACAGAAAGCTTTGTAAGGGTTAATGTTGAAGAATTACCCATATATATGTTTTGCAAAAAAAAAAATTTAATTTTTTCAAATAATTGCACATATTTAACATATATTGATTACTTGCTATCTAGGGGAGGAAGTAGGAGGAAGGGGAGAAAATTTGAAATAAGGTTTTTGCAAGGGTCAATGTTGAAAAATTATCTATGCATATGTTTTAAAAATGAAAAGCTTTAATTTAAAAAAATGTCTTCAAGCCATTTCAATTTCTCCAGGATCCACGTTTCACCACTTTCTGAACAATTTTTAAAAACTGGTTATAGACTGGAAAACTCTAATTTTTCCTATTACTAAAAGAAGATTCTGCAGAATCCCAGAAAAATCCATAGCTATCTGTATCTGATTTCCCCCAAGAGAATGGGAAGCAGTGGGGATGTTTGGGTGCCAGTTCTGTGCTACCTGGGCAAACAAGGGGCTTCGACTTGTTTTCTGAAAGAGTTCAGAAATGCCTTGTGCTGGTACCTCCCAATTGTTCTTAAATTCTTTCAATAAATCCCGAAAAGCAGGAAGTATATAACAAAAAGTGCTGGACTTGAAGGCAGGAGACCTACATTCAAATCCTGACTTTTTCAAGTCACTTCAATTCTGACCTTCAACTTCATTCGTTAAATCAGTTTCCTTATCTGTAAAATCAGAGGGTTGGAACTAAATGACTTTAGCTCTAAATCTAGATTCTCCTAAGACTGGAGGAAGCTGTAGATCTTAGTCCCATCTCTACTTCTTAGTACTAGCCATAAGCAAAGTCTCAGCCTCAGTTTTCCCATTTGTCAAATGGGCTAATATCTGCCCTATCTCACAGGGCTATTATGAAAATCAAGATAAAGAATAAACATGAAGAGTATTTTGAAAACTGTAATGAGCAATACAAGAGTATGGTATCATGACTGATGAAATATAAACCTACTCTGTAGAAATCTTTATTTAGAGAAATAATCACCGTTACTGGCACTTGATATCTCCCAATCCAAACCCAACTTTTGTCATAAAACAAAATACCAAGGCTACAAAATACATTCAGAATCACTAGAGCAGCCCTAATCAGAAGTGCTAAACAATTAAGAGAAACCACAAGATAAATTCTTTGGATGCTACAGCTATACTTCTAATTTTTAAAGAGAGAGCTCTGGTTTTTAAAGAAATCTCACTAAAGTCTCCTGGAGAAAAGGACTGGGGAGGAAGGGTCCAATCCCCAAAGTACTAGAAGTTTTCATTCTCTAACACAAACTCCAAGTAATGACCAGGAAATAGCATTATTTTCAGGTTTCTGTGTAACCTGATACAGAGCCAGAGATACAGCCTAATTTTAAAAACCTGGGAAAAGCCCAGAGAAATCTTTCTCTCCGGACATGTGGAACCCAAGGAATAAACTTTTCTGGTTCAATTTTTAAGTGTAGGTAATATGTGTATACTTTATTTTTTTTTTATTTTGGGTTTGAGAAATGAAATTTTGAGGCAGCCTGGCTAGGGTAGTATGGATAAATTGCTGAGCAAGCAGGAAGGAAGACCAAGGTCCAAAATTACCACCTCTCTGATGAAGGTCAAGATCCTTTAGCTTCTTGTATTCTTCAACTCCCTAAGGATGAGGGACTTCCCAAGTTGGAGTTTGAAATTTCAAATTCTTCAGGGATTAGTGATATTTTTCTTTCTTTCTTTACTTTTTTTCTTTTCTTCTTCTTTTTTTTTTTTTTTTTTTTTTTGCTGAGGCAATTGGGGTCACACAACTAGGAAATGTTAAGTGTCTGAGGTCACATTTGAACTCAGGTCCTCTTGACTTCAGGGCTGGTGCTCTATCCACTATGCCACCTAGCTGCCCCATGATATTTTTATTTCAAAGATTTTTCCTTTCAATATTGTGATGTAAAAAAGGTCACCATATTCCTAATTAAATTTAATTGCACAGGCATATATTCAATACCTACTATGTGCTAGGCACTGGACCAAAAAAAAATCATACAGAAGAGATGAATAACTGCGACAGGTACTCCAAAAGTACTGGTGAAGTTTAAAAAAGTTTTGGGACACTATATTTCAGGATGGAAGTCAATAGGGGGAAAAATGCAATCTAGCTTACATCAATTCAGCTTAGACCCATCTTTTCCAATTAAACACATCTATCACAGGTGTATTTCACTTTGCACACATAAAAGAATTAAAGATAAATCAAATCCTTTAAATAAATGCACATGAGAACTAGCTCTTAGATTTATAGTCTAAGAGTTGGAAATGACTAGCTAATTAGGCTGACTTTTGGACCACCTTGTATCTAGGGCAGCTAATGAAATAATGTAACAAGTGATAGATTCAGTATAGCTGTGTGATACTGGACAAGTCAGTTAATTTGTCACTGAGAATTTTCCAGTTTTTTTTTCCTACAGATTTACATTCTAAAATACAAACCTAAAAATACAAATCTTAAAACTACACTAAGATCTTTGGAACGACTGCTATCATTATTTACCTCCCCCCAAACTCAGTTTTCTCCTCTGTAAAACAGGTATAATAAAACCACATAAAGTTACTTGTGAGAATCAAATGATAAATCCATGCTAAGTGATTTTCCCCCCCAACCTTTAAGTGTGTTATTTGTGCTAGCTATAATTATTCCACTGGATCAGTTTAATATCAGTATCTATACAAGCCAGCATGAAACATATAGGAGTTTAGAAAAGATTTGGGCCTTTAAAAAGGGAAGATGGAAGCTGAGCTGGGCCTTAACGTCCTGAACATAAAGGTAAAATGTTAGACAAGCATATAAGAATAAAAATATTGTTCTTTGCTATTTATATTTTCCCCTCAATAAGATGAACTGAAGCTAATCCCAGTGAGTGACATGCTCCATACATGAACAGACAGCTTTCATGGCTCTCCCATCATCCATGCTGTTTTTTCATGTTCTTCTGAAGGGGAAGCATCTATCTAATAGCTCTCTGGCCAAGTGAGCAACGAAAGGTTCTTTTTTAAAAAAATCAAATATTCCATACTTTTAAAAAAAAAAAAAACCCAAGGAGATGGTTGGGGCTTGGTGCAAGAGGGTATGCTAACTTAAAAGCATTTGGTTGATCTCAAATTTTTTTCTTCCAGAAAACAATATTTATAGTATGGCATACACTGACTAAAAATGTCTAAAAAAGAAACCCAGTAACTACTAGATATTTTTAGCTCCTCTTTTCGTAAGCTCTGAATGTCATTGCTTTCCAAACAAATCTAAGTCTTACTGGATTTAGAAAGAAATGGGACCTCTGATCTCATTGGTATTGGGAATGCACAGGTAAGGAGACTCCCTCTTATCAATGGGCACCTTCTTTACAACCCAAGTGCCACACAATTAAAGTTAAATGACTTGCCCAGGATCATACAACCAAGCGTTAAGACTTGAAGCCAAGTTTTACTTCATCAAAGGCAAGCCCTCCATCCCCTAGGTCCCACCCACATCACCTCCTGGATTTAGGGATTTGCAAAGAGAAGAAGTAACATAAAAACCATTATTCATTTATGTGTGATCAGTGACTGTTCTTTCCAGGAGATGCTATGTGATCTCTTAAGACCTAACTATGTGAAAAAAAATCCAGGGGATTTTGACCCAGTCTACCATATGCTTAAAAATTACTCACCTAGCCAAAAGAAATAAATTAAAGACTTTATTTTATGGAGAGAGACACCTCTTCTGTCCCAGATGACCTATCTACCTTACCCTGTCCACTACATCACTTAGCTGCTGCTAAAAAATAACACATAAAAGTCTTCTTCCTTTAAGACTTTGCTCTTACCCCTAAATTTGGAGAAAAAAAATCCCTCAAATTTTCCCAAAGCACTTTACCCACATTACTATGTATCTCTAAAGCTTGTAAGAAATCTTAAAAGATTATTTAATTCAAAATCCTAATTGTATAGATAAGATAAATTGAGGCAGGGGCAGGCTACATACCCAGGTTCTAGAAATTCCAAATCATTGCAATGATATAGGTTTATCACATCCCTCTTTCCTCAGTAAAAATCTTAACTCCTTAGGTTAACAACATTATTTAAATGATATTGGTATTTAATATTACAATTAAATTTAATATATACATATAGATATAGATATATTTAATTCTCAGCACCTAATACAGTACCTTGCACAGAGCAGGCAGTTGTGAGTAGATGAAATTGAGATATCCGGTCAGAGTTGAGTAATTCTCCAAGCAAAAGGGGGAAAACCTATCAGCAGTCACACATGACCGGGTGAAACTTCCCCTTTTAGTCTCAATTTTGAAAGGGGAAACAAACAAAAGAGAGCTGCCAATTAGGTTTCAGAACAAACATGTTTACTTCCTCAATCTTATTGCACAGCTTGAATCAGTTAGGATACTCTTCTATAGGTACCTACCAGCTGATTATGGTATATGGTTCTCATGACATGCCTTTTCAATGCTTGGAGGAGATATGGCCATACAAGTTTAAACTAAGACAATAATCCCCTTTGGGATCTCTCCTCTCAAAGACCCAAGACTACCTTCCACCAAGGTGGCGAATTAGAAAGAATGTTGTTCAAATCCACCCTAGTCCACTTACTTGTAGGACCCTGTGCATATCACTTATCGCCACGTGACTCAGTTTCCTCAACTGTAAAGTGAGGGGTCATAATAGCACCACCTACCACCCTCAGGCTTTTTGTGAGATCAAATAAGTTTTCTGTTAAACAGTTAGCACAGGGCCTGGCAACACAGTAGGCACTTCATAAATGCTTGCTTTCTCTTTGTTCTCTAGGGATTTCCTGACTACTTCTGGAATTAAATCATCCTTAAATCATTACACCAAAAACTACTCTTAGCAGCAGTACGTTGATAGTAAAAGTATCAAAAGTAGAAAGAGAAGGGAAAGAAAAGGGGGTAGGGAGATACTAAAGAGAAACTGGTCAAGTGGGAAAAAAATGGGGGGGGGGAGAAAAGAGAAAATCAAGATAGGGAAAAGCACTCAAAAATTCCTCCCAACACAAGTGTGTCCTTTGGTGGTTAAAAGAGCCAAGCCAGTTTGGACCCTAAAGCTAGAGATATCATCAAGGAAACAGGTCATGTGACCCCAGAAGAAATCAAACAGATAATGGGATCCACCCTTGCTTTTTTTTTTATTCCCCCCCTCCTAGGTGATGAAACACTTATTGCCGGGCTTTTTTTTTTTTTTTTTTTTTTTTT
>JAJPUD010017084.1:10594-30225 GCA_023553655.1 Myrmecobius fasciatus | reverse complement strand
GAAATGTGGACCACAACATAACATTTTCATGCTCTCGATTGATGTTTGCTTGCATTGTGTTTCCTTTATCTGATTTTTCTTTCTTGTAGATATGATTTTTTCTTGCACAATAATGATGTGTGGAAATATGTATACATATATTCGATTGGTCAAGTATTTTAACATAATTAACATGCAGTGGATATCCTGCCATCTAGGGGAGGGGTAGGGAGTAGGGAGGAAAAATTTGTAACAGAAAGCTTTGTAAGGGTTAATGTTGAAGAATTGCCCATACATGTTTTGCAAATAATAAATAAATAAATAAAAAGAAGTGATAAAAATGAATTTTAGCAGTGATAAAACTAAGTCCCGTTTCAACAAATATTGGGCCTAAAAACATGAATTGATATGCTCAGGATCATTGATGGAGCAAAAGTAGCAGAGCTACAATTCAAAATCAGATCCCCTGATTTCAAAGCAAATACCCTTTCTGATGAGCTAGAGGATGGATCACTAAATGGGATGATAAGACTTATAAACAGCCAAAAAACCAAAAAGTCAATCACAAGTTTTATTATGTTCCAACAATGTGTTAAGTGTTGAAAATACAAAGAAAAAGTAAAAATATCCTCTGGATTCAAGGAGATTTCTAATTGGGGGGAGTATTTACATTTCAGTGGTTATTATGATAAAACTATTATTTATACAAACATTTAAGGTTTGCAAAATAATTTACATGTATTTCACTTGGTCCCCATAATTAACCTAGGATGTAAGTGCTATTACCATCCCCATTTCATAAATGAGAGAACTAAGGTCCAGCATGGTGAAGTAAGTTGTCTAAGTTCACACAGCCAGGAAGTATCTAAAATATAATTTTAATTTAATTTAATTAAAGTCTCCTGATTCCAAGTCCGCTGTCCTTTAATTATGGTTACTATTATTATATTCTAAGAATAACAAAATCTGCATGCACTATAGCCATATAAAAGCAAATAATTCTCCTCATCTTCATAAAAATTACTTCCCTTTTCCTTTGTATGTTTCATACCTCTATCTTATTGTGTACATGGTTTGGAAGTGTAGTAGAATGTAAGCTCATTGAGAGTAGAAAATATTTTATTTTTGCATTTATATCACTAGTGCTCAATACAACATTTGCCTCATAAATAGGTATTTAACAGATTTACTGAATTGAACTAAACATATTCTTATCTAGATCCATAGCTAGATTGAAGCATTTAGAGCTTTACTCTGGGATAAGAAATTTCATAGTTATCAGTGAATTTCTTCTCCTGCCTATCCTATTACCAGCCTTATGCCCTCCAATTCCTGCTTACCCTCTGCACTTGCTAGCAATGGTACATTTCTTCTCCTTATTGACTACACTTTTAGCAGGATCAGAACCTTGGGTGTTCCAAGTTGCCTTTTTACCACGAGACTACACCCATGCCAATCTCCTTGATTTACTGTTTACTATAATGAGAATATTACTAGTTATAGCTCTAGTCTCATTACCTTCCTTTTCCTACCTCTACTCCATCAATGAAGTAAAATATTTGCAGCATAAAACAATTTTCTTGCTATATCCAGTTCATATATTCAGCTATGGATTCACTACCTGATAAAAACACATAATCAATTGCTCCAGTCATATGATGGAAAGACCTGATCACTCCTCCATTTATTTTAAGCAATAATGAATGTAGCAAAATACCAAACCAACAAATTTACCTTGTTAAATATCCCTGCCCTTCAAGTTTGAAAAAGACATGGAAGTAAATGTGCTAAACATCAAATCCATTTGTAGCAAACAATTCGTCTCTTCTAGGCACAATTGTTCCTGATATTTAAATGCAGCTCATTCTTGAGGAAGCCCTGCTGAGTACATATACCCCATTTCTGCCTTCTCCCTATACATGCATTTATTCATTCTTTCACCCTTTAATATCTGAATAGTGACACTGTAGAGCTATAGAAAGAAAATGGCCTTGATACATCACACTCACATCATACTGTTATAACTGAGAAATATGTTTACTTTGGTAATTTTTTTAGATGTGTATAAATGTTCTCACTTCACAAATACATCAGTTTGGATGCCTTCATTCCCTTGGAGAACTCAACAAAGAGGCATCTTGTTAATACTCACATGATAGAATTAATAAAAATCTGTTTTCATAGATTTGTATGCTTTCACTTTGGTGCTGAAATAGTGCAACAGAGTCATGTTTTCCCCATCAAACAGCATAATCTATAAAGTTAATAGAGGTTTTGTAATCTACTAAGAGCCTGACCTAGATTAGATGGTAGTGGGGAAAAGGTGGCTTTGTACCTGGAAAAGTTTGTCCCATAGACATAACTATGTCTAGGTGAAAATCTTACAATAGGGACATCTGGGAGATGCAGTCTGGGAACATAGTGAGTGGCAGTGGATAAAATGAGAATAAATTGTTTCTGCTTTTTCTTGATGAAATAAAATATGGCACGAAATATTGCTGGTAGATTCATAGTCCACTAGAATCCAGAGTCAGATTGGTTAATGACTACTAATTTCTAGGACTAGAAAAAAGGACAATTGATTCACTATTCTCTTAATTGTAAAGTCTGAAGATTGGACAGTCTCACAGATGACATCATTCTTGTCAGACCCCACTTATTTTCTTCTTTTTTTGTTATGGGGACAGATATTATAAGTGAGGTTCTTGAGCTAGTATAGGCAGTAATCTTCAGCCAAGAGAAAGAAGTATTTTGTAGGACTTCCTTAAATTTATAGCTGTAACTTACAGTTTCTGCACTTAGCCCCACTATGCTCACAGTCATTCTAGCTTACAACTTTGGTGATCTTGGCTCCCACTCACTCTCATGACATTTATTTTACCCATGGCTATTATCTTCCTTGCATCTCTGACATGCATACCCACATAGCCACAGCCCTAATAAAGGCTTTCAGCACCTTCTATGTGGATTATTCCAATAGCCTTATAGCTGATAATCCTTGATTCAAGACTTGTCTTCTCAAATCATTCTCCACTGGGCTAACAAATGATTTTCCTAAAAGTACAAGTCCAACAATATCACCTTAGTCATTCTTTTCCTTAAAAAAACTCAATTAGCTCCTGATGACCTTCAAGATTAAATATAAAATACTGTTTGGTATCTGAAGCCCTTCACAATATAGCCCCTTTCTATCTGTCCAGTCTTATTTCCTTTTATCTCTCTCTACATACTATGCAATCCAGTGACAGGCACTGTGACTCACACAAAACCCTTTATCTCCCAAATCTGTGACTTTTCAATAGCTGTCCTCTTTACCTAGAATACTCTCCTTTATTATCTCTGCCTTCTGGTTTCTCTAGTTTCCTTTTGGATTCAGCTCAAATCCTATCTTCTGCAGAAGCTCTTGGTTCTTTCCACCCTCACTCTTATTTCAGCAGCTTTCCTCTGGGATTATTTCCCATTTACTCTCTCTGTGTGTGTGTGTGTGTGTGTGTGTGTGTGTGTATGTGTATGTGAAATCTATCTCTCTCTTATACATGCATAGTTATTGTCTTCCCCATTAGAATGTGAGATCTTTGAGAGTACACACAATTTTCATTATTACTCGCATAGTAATAAATAAGGCACATTATAAGTGCTTGTTGACAGTGGTGAAGTAGAAAGTTGTATTAAAAGGAATTAAAGAGTAAAGAGATAGTGAGAAAGTAGAGACAACTCCATCTAGATATGTTTATCCTTATTATATTTTGCTGACTAATAGAAGTACAAAAATTATCCTGGATTTCATGAGATAACAAATTTAATAATTTAACTGAAATTTTAATGTTATGTAACTTTGAAAAGATATTTGAATAAAACTGCATCTAACCTATGTATATTTCTATTTGAAAAGTCAGAAGAGAGAGCCAACATTAACTCAAAGAGGTCAAAAGCCCATTGAACAGGTAAAAAGTCAACTAGGAAGCAGAAATTCAGATTGATTTTAGTACCTGCACTCACTTGGTTTTCCCTCCTTGTTTCTAGGTTGGGTACTCAACTCCACCTCCCCACCTCCTACCCCCCCACAACTTTTATTCAGTATTGACCTTCTCTAATAGGAACAATCAGCCAGTGCCTCTGACTCCTTGCTGGTTTCAACTCTCCCCCATTCAGCCTCTCCAATTGGTATTGAACTCCTGTTCTACTTCCCACTGCCAAAACTCTTCTGCCTCCCACTGGCACTTTAATGTGCATCACCTCTAATACTGAAGTAAAGCTGCCAGTATCTGATAATGCAGATCTAAGTCTCTCATCCCTGCAATAGTCCATCACTCACCAGACAGCATAGACCAGCAACTTAAAAGAACAAACAAGTGGTATATACCAGCATCATAAACACATTGATATCCATAACACCGATCTGTTGATCACAATATATACAGTCCCTGTAATCTGATGCTTTTGATCAAAGAATGATGTTTGGAGTTAGAAGGGATCTCAAAAATCATTCTAACACTCATTCTACAGATAAAAAAATGGAGCCCACAGAGCATGTCAATTATGAAATATTCTAATCGTTATTAGTCCAGAGGTGGGGTTTGACCCTAGATCATCTAAATCCAATACAAAGGTTTCTCCACTGCTCACCATTGGGAGAAATAAAAGAGCTGGGAGCCTGATCATTCTGAGCTCTATCAGGCTCTATATGTTTTGACTTCTGAGAAAGCCTTATGTTCCACAAGCAAAATTACCCCCATAGTTGGTTTATCTGGGTACATGAGCACACACTCATACTGTATCCCTCCACAGTGGGTTCAAATTCATATTAATGCATTCAAATCAGCTAGACAAAATTGTCTATTCAAATGTCAACTATATATCACTGTAGGGACACAATCACAAACAATACTTCATTTGTTCATACTGAGGCATGATCTCATAAGCAGCACACACTCAAAGGACAAAAACTTAGGAAGCCGTTGTTACAGTGTCACAGCAATCCAATTCCAGAAAGAAAGGTAAGAAAAGCAACTAGTGACATGAGCCAAATGGTGAACACATATGACATCAAAATAGCAATAATATAATAATAACAAAATAATAGTAATAGTAATAATAATAAAATGAATCATCAAAACTTACACTTTTGCTCCGTGAAAGATCACTCATGTTTTTTTCCATGGTAGTATTATATTCAGCAATTCAGATAAGTTCTAGATGTCTCACTGCCCTTACTCCAAGCCAATTAAATGCCAAATGACATACTGAAGAGAAAGAAAATAAAAGCATAATTCAATGGATGTTTAATTCATGTGATTAGAAATGTTGTCTATAATCTGAGTGGTGATTGGACTATTCCCTTAAATAAATGATAAAAGTAAGTTAGTAAGTGTAATGTATGAAGTTATATAAGGACATGTAAATTATTTTTCCACAACTATTTTTGCTAAATACAAGTTCTAGACTTTCATAATTATCTCCATGCCATTAAACATTAGAAGCTATTTTTTGGTAGATACAAAGGTAAATCTGTAAGACATTCCTCAAATTTCAATATTTCCATATACAAATCTCCATCTCTACATAAATGTTAGCTGTTACTTGTACAGTAAGACAAATAATGCCTTTAACCTAATAACTTTAATACCCAAGAAATAAATAGGACAACATAGTAACTGCTTTATTAGGTTACATGTTTGTTTGTTTGCTCATCCTCATAGTGAGGGATAAGAGATATAAAGTTCAGTGACATAGTAGATGTATTACCTTAAATGTAAGCTTTAAAGAATTAGAGAAAAGTCTAAGTGAATTATTGCCCATATCCTCCCTTAAAATAAGAGGAGACGTGGACAAGAATAGCACAAAAGGTCACGGGTTGCTTTATGCACCATTGTAGGGATTCCCTACATTGATGCAATTATGATGCTATAGAAGTATTGAAGAATGTTCCCCTGGACACCAGGGATTATATTGTCTTTCATCTTTGCATCTCCAGTGATTATCATAGTATTCTTCATTTAGTAAGAATTTGATAAATGTATAGGTAATAAGTGAAATCCAAAAATATTTTGGTAGAATAGATTGAATCTACAGAAATGGAATTTAATGAAAATAAATGAAAAACCCATCACGGGTTCAAAAATCAATTAAAAAAGATAAAGAGGGCAGAGACATAATTATGTAACATTTCATTTTAAAATTAATCTTTGGATTTTAATAAGAGTGTATTCTAAACATGAGTTAACTGTGATATAGAAGTCAAAAAAAGGTAATCCAATTTTAGATTATGTTGAAAGAGGCATAATTTCTAATAATAATGATAGTCTTATCATACTTTACCTTAGTAGACCAGATTTGTAATATGTTCAGTTTAGAGAACATTTTAGGACATTAAGGTAGATAGCATCCAAAAAAGGGTAACCAATATGGCAAAGTGCTTATACATCTGGACCTTGTATGTTATCTAGTACAACTTCCTAATTTTACAATTGAGGAAACCAAGACCTGAAGAATGTAAGCAATTTGCCCAAGAAAAGAAATGATTAAGAAATAGAGTCAAGATGGCAGAGCAAGAGGAAGCATTTTTGCCTTATTCACCTAGCACACCTCTTTCAACATTTTTGATTTCAACAATCTAGAAAACAAGCAAGATCAAAGTTTCATACAGAAAGTCAAGACAAAGTCATAGTGAGTCATTGTTCCATCCCAAAGTAGCTTAGGAAATCATGGAAGTCTGTGAATACTGGTATAGAGTCTGGCAAAAATCAGAACTCTACAACAGTGGTAGTAAAGTTTTGCAACATCCAGGAATGGAAAGGGGAGCAAGGCAGAGTAAAATGAAATACATAGTAGAACACAAAAGAGATCCCAGAGCACACTTAAACTAGTATTGACAGCAAGAAAACTAGTGCTAACAACAAGAAAACTAGTGCTGACAGCAAGAAAAGGTATCATATAATATCTCTGTTATTCATTTCCCAGTTTTATGCTATAGAACTAGAGCAGAGAAGTGCAATTGTAAACCATCAGAGCTGTAGCTATGTATGGAGCAAAGAACAGATTTGAGAAACATAGTTATGAGGATGTGAGCCCCCAGCTCACAGTAATTCAATTCCAGCCTATATCCCAGAACATGAGCCTAAAGTGGAATAACCAGGGCAGTAGACTAAGAGTAAAGAGGAGCAAGGAACTCAGTCACTATGAACCTTTAGAAACTCAACTATACACAAGCCAATAGTTGCAAACCTACAACAAAAATTTGTAAGGCTCAGACCAGAGAAACAGTGACCAAAATTCTGAATGGATCATATCACTTTAGAAAGCACTGAAAATTTGCATATTCCCAAAATAAGCTATGATAAAAGTAGGAAGATGTGAAAAGACTTAAGTTCAGACAGATATCTCCCCCCTCAAATGGAAAAGAATCAAACACTAATAAAAAGCCCAAAGAAATAGTCTGTAAGAATGACTTTAAAGAACCATTATGATAGTAAGAAAGTTCAAGAAAACAAACACATAAATGATGACCTGAAAATATTTACAAGCAAACCCTCCAAAAAAATTACATATTGGATACACAAATAACAAGAATTCCTAGAAGAGTTAAAGGGATTTAAAAGAGCAAAAATGTAATCAAATATAAATGGTAGGGGGAAATGAGAAAAAAATGTGTTATGCAAAAAAGTTAAAAAAACAGAATTGATAGCTTAGTAAAAATAAGTACAAAAATTTCTGATAAAAATTACTCCTTAAAAATTAGGATGGTCCAAATGTATACTAATTACTCCATTAGGCATTGAAAAATAATGAAAAAAGTGAAAGAAATAAAAAAATGTGAAATACCTAATATGAAAACAATTTATAAACTTCTTAAGAGCGATAATTGTCTTTTGTTTTATTATTGTGTATCCCCAATGCTTAGTAAAGTGCCTGGCACAAAATAGGTGTCTAGTATACATTTGTTGATTGTTTGATTGAAAACAGATCAAAACGAGATGATTTAAGAACCATTCAACAAAAAGTCTAGATATTATATTTCAAAAATTATAAAGGAAAACAACCCAGATATCTTAGAACAAGAGGGCATAGGGGAAGAAAAGGATATTCTATAAGTCATCTCCTGAAAGAAATCCCAAAATGAAAATTCCCAAGAATGTTATAACCAAAATCTAGAACTCCTAGGTCAAAGAATAAATACTGAAAGCAACCAACAAAAAGGTAATTCAAGTACTATAAAGTCAGCTACTGTATCACCAGGTTTATACAAGTTTAAGTAGCTATCATAGTAAAGCAACAGAGGGCTACAAGTAAGACATTCTATGTAGGCAGATGATTTAGAATTGCAATTAAGCAAACCTAAACAACAAAACTGAATTAATCCTACTGGGTGAAAAATGGGCAGCAGAGATCTTTTGAGTATACCAGATGAAAAGACTAGAACTGAATAAAAAAATCTGATATATAAAGACCGTACTAAAAAGTATTAAAAGGTATGAGTGAGAAAGAATAAGGAATCTAATGAAGTTAAACTGCCTGACTCTTTAAATCACCAAGGATTTTGGAGGGGGTCTATTAAGATAGAGAGCCTAGGAGTCATTCTGTTATATTTGGAAAATCTCAAAAGAAGAGGTATGGGGAAGAAGAATGTACTGGGACAGGGGGGAAAGGACAAGAAGATGGGGGAAATTATCACACAAATGAAATAAGCAAAGAAGGTAAAAGGGGTAATGAGAACATGGGCAACACTTGAAGTTCACTCTTATCTGAACTGGTTCAAGGAGGGAAGAACATACATACATAGACTTATACAACCATATCTGGACATGGAACTTATCCAACTTACCCAACACAAAAGGAAATGAATTTAAAAGAAGATCAGAGAGAATAAGAGATTAAAGGACATGATAGTAGTGGTCAGAAGTAAAACAACTCTAAAAAGGTGGCAAGGTTAAATAAAAGAACAGAAAAGGCAAAAGAGAATAGGATAAATGGAAATAGAGTGTTAGTGGGAATGTGAATCAGGTGAAATGTATAAAACAGAACAGGATAAGAGATTTGATTAAAAATTATTATCCAATAATATCTTGATTACAAGAAACAAACCTGAAATAGAAAGAAACATATAGAGGTAAAATAAGGTACTACAGAAGAATGTATTATGTATCAGTTGAAATAAAAAAGCTGGGATTCTTATTCTCAAAGAAAAAGCAAAGAAAAGCCTAATGAAGAGGAGTAAACAGGGAAAACTATACTTTAACAAAAGTTATCACAGACAATGAATTACTATCCTACCTAAACATATATGTATCTAATAGCATAGAATCTAAATTCTTAAGGGAAAGCTATAGAAGACATGGAAGGAAATTAACAATAAAATTATAATAGTGGAAAATTTCAATTTACACCTTTTAGATCTAGATAACCCAACAATAAAATAAACAAGAAAGAAGTGAAGGAAATGAGTAAAATTTTTAGAAAGGTTAGATATGAATGGCAAGAGAAAGAATTATACCTATTTCTCAACTGTACATGGCACCTTCACAAAAATGAAAATTTTACTGGGTATAAAATCCTCACAAATGCAGAAAAGAATGAAAATTAAATGAATTTTAAAATATAATACAATAAAATTATTCAACAAAGAACGTTTGAAGCAAAGACTAAAAATTAATTGAAAGAAAAAGAAGAAAAAGACAGAAAGAAAAAGAAAGAGGAAGAACAAAAGAAAGAAAGAAGCAAAGAAGAAAGAAAAGAAAAAAGAAAGGAAGGAAGGAAGAGATGGAGGGAGGTAAAGAGAGAGGGAAGAAAAGAGAAGGAGGGAAGAAGGAAGAAGAAATAAAGAGTCAAAAAAGAAGATTTGGAAAAAAATAATAACTTTTATTAAAATAATAACAACAAAAAGACAATATGGCAAAATATGTGGGATGACATGTTAGTTTCTAAGGAAAAATGTAAAACATTTCCATCAATAAAAGAAAGAAAATATAAAACAATGAATTGGGAATGCAATTAAAAAAAAAAACTAGAAAAAATACACTCCCCCCAACAAATAAACATCAATAGCAGAAATCCTGAAAATCAGAAAAGGTCTATAAAATTAAAAGCTTAAAAATTAACTTTTAAGTAAAACTAAGAACTGTTTTATTATGGTTGTTGTCTGAAGAACTACTACAATAACAAAATAGATAAACTCTTTGGCTAAGTTGTTATTAAAGAAGAAAATGAAATTATCAGTATAAATAAAAATTACAACCTTAATAAAATGAATGTATATTTTAAATAATCCCCAGATTACTAAAACAAGAAATAGAATACTTAAATAGTTGTATCTTAGGGAAAAGAAAACTTGAATAAGTCACAGATGAGATTTATAAATAGGTAGATATACAAGATAATTCAACCAAATATTTAAAGAATTGATTTCAGTACTGCATTAACAATGTGAAAAAATAGGTAAAGAAGGATTTCTACCAAATTCCTTTTATGACACATATATGGTTTTGACATTTAAGCCAACCAAAGTCTGTAGAAAACTACAGACCAATAAATATTTATGTAAAAATTTTAAATAAAATATTAGAAAGAAGATTATAGCAATATATCGCAAATATAAACTATGACCTGAAAAGATTTATACTGGGAATGCAGGACAGAATAACTATTAGAAAAAATATAAAAATAATTGCTCATATCAATAACAAAACCAACAAAAAATAATTATTATTTCAATAGATTAAGAAAAAAACTTTAAAGAAAATACAATACTAATTCTTGTTTAAGAAAAAAAAAAACTAACAAGTTTAAGAATAAATGGAACTTTTCTTAAAATGATAAACAGTATATATATAAAAACCAAAAACAAACATTACCAATTATGGTGATAAATTAGAAGCCTTTCCAATAAGGGTGGAGCTAAGCAAAGAAGTCTGTTAGCTCCATCATTCAGTAATGTACTAAAAATGATAACTATAACAATAAGAAGAGAAAAAGAAATTGAAACAATAAGCACAAATGAGAATGAACAAAAATCCTCCCTTTTTGTGGGTGATAGGATGGCTTATTTAAGGAAACCAAGATTAACTGGAAAACTAACTGAAATAGTAACATCAACTAAGGTAGTAAATCTGCACAAATCATTACCATGTATATATATTATCAACAACACTGAGGAGGAAGGTATAGAAATAAAAATTACATTTATAATAGGTACAGATAATATAAATCAATGAGAGTCTAACTGCTAAAACACAAACAGGTAGTATGTGAAGAAAACTACAAAACAATTTTCACACAAATAATTACAGTTATATGTAACTAGAGAAATATTAATTGCCCGTAAAGACAGAACAATAAAAATTGTTAGGAAAATTGGAAAGTCTAGTCTAGCACAAACTAGTCATAGACCAACATTTTTTCCATATACCAAGTTTCAAAATGGAGCCATGATTTAGACATAAAGGGTAATATTATTAACTAAAAACAGGTCTATGGATATGGGAAGACTTGATTACCAACAAGAGGTATAGAGGATCACAAGAAGTAAAACAGATAATTTTCAGTATAATATATTTCAAAAGTTTTGTACTAACAATCCAAACGCAGCTAAAATTTGAAGAAAAATTTTTCTCATAGAAATAAAAAAAATTCAGATAATTTCTCTGATAAATTCTCATTTCCAAAATATAAGGGGAATATATTAGAATAAGAACCATTCCCCAACAGATAAATTGTAAAAGGATATGAGTAGACAGTCTGTGGAGCAAGGAATCAAAGCTATAAATAACCATATGAAAAATTAATTAGAGAAATATAAATTAAAACCACTCTGACATACCATCTCAAATCTATTACACTAGTTAAGATGATTTTTAAAATATCCATAGCTAATTTTAGGAAGATTGGTGAAGTTTTGGGTACTGAGGGAATGTTCATTATTTAAAGAATGATTGAACAAATTATGGTATATAAATATTGTATTGTAAAAAATGAAGAGAAGAGCTGAGGAAAATCTAAAAAGATTTTTATCACCTTTTGCAAAATTAAGTGAGTAGAAATAGAAGAACAATTTACACATTAAAATAACAATATTATAAATGTAATCAACTATGAACATGTAGTGGGCATAGTGAAGCAAGCACCAGATTTGGAATCAATAAGACCTAAATTCACATCCAGTCTCAGATACTTCTTAGCTATGTGACCTTGGGTAAGTCACTTTGCCCCATTTGCCCCACATTCTTCATTTATAAAATGAATTGAGAAGGGAATGGTTAATCACCATAGCATCTTTGCCAAAAAAAAAAAAAAAAAAAAAAAAACCCTCCAAAATGGAGTCACAGAGTCAGACATAAAAAATAACTATACATTCACAACAATATACTAAATAGATTTAAATTACTACACAGTAACCAAACATGCTTCCAAAGGACACATGATGAAATATGTAATCCATTTCTATATAGATAACTGATGGACTCAGATCGAAGATTCTTTTCTTTTTTTTTTTTTTTTTCATTTTCCTTTGGAGCACGGTTAATGTGAAGTTTTGTTTTGAATGACTATATATTTTGTAATATATAGTCTGTTTTCTTTGCCTCATCAAGAAGGAGAAAAAAGAAAGAATCTGAAATTCAAAATTAAATCACATTTAGGAAAATAATATCAAAAAAGAAAAAAAAAAACTATGGGCTATGATCAATACCACACTTAGGAAGATAAAATTTTCATCAAAGTTATATTTGATATTCACTGTAATGTGGGATTTCTTGCTGAAGGAGAATATGTAGCAAAATCTTCTAAGTTCATGAAATAATGCAAAACAAGTGACTAGAACAAAAAAGACTGGAGAAATGTACCAAATTCAAACATAGATGACAAGTCAGATAGTGGCAATTTTTCTCAAACAAGATGTTTTTCACATTGTTGGTGGAACTGTGAACAGATCCAACCATTCTGGAGAGCAATTTCGAACCATGCCCAAAAAGTTATCAAACTGTGCATACCCTTTGACCCAGCTGTGTTTCTACTGTTCCTATATCGCAAACACATCTTAAAAGAGGGAAAGGGACCCACATGTGCAAGAATGTTTGTGGCAGCCCTTTTTGTAGTGGCGAGAAGCTGGAAATTGAATGGATGCCCATCAATTGCAGAATGGCTGAATAAATTATGGTACATGAATTGTCATGGAATATTATTGTTCTGTAAGAAATGACCAGCAGGATGATTTCAGAGAAGCCAGGAGAGACCTACATGAACTGATGCTAAGTGAAGTGAGCAGAACCAGAAGATCATTATACGTGGCAACAACAAGACTATATGATGATCAGTTTGGATGGACATGGCTCTCTTCAACAATGAGATGATTCAAACCAGTTCCAATTGTTCAGTGATGAAGAAAGTCATATACACCCAGAGAGAGGCCTGTGGGATCTGAGTCTGGACTTCAACATAGCATTTTCACACTCTCTATTGATGTTTGCTTGCATTTTTTTTTCCTCTTAAGTTTTTTTTTTCTTTCTCTTTCTGGATCAGATTTTTCTTGTGCTGCAAGATAAATGTATAAATATGTATACATATATTAGATTTATCATATAGTTTAACATATTTAACATGTATTAGACTATCTGCCATCTAGGAGATGGGGTAGGGAGGAGGGAAAAATTTGGAACAGAAAATTTTGCAAAGGCCAGTGTTGAAAAATTTCTCATATGTTCTATAAATAAAAAGCTTTAATGAAAAAGGCTTTTTAAAAGATTAATCTAGGGGCAGCTAGGTGGCACAGTGGATAGAGCACCAGCCCTGAAGTCAGGAAGACCTGAGTTCAAATCTGGTCTCAGACACATAACATTCCCTAGCTGTGTGACCCTGGGCAAGTCACTTAACCTCAATTGCCTCCGCAAAAAGCAAAAAAAAACACCAAAGATTAATCTACTTTGGCCTTTCAACAACATTCACAAAACCCTCTCATACTCTGATAAAACATGCAGAGTAATAGTATCTAGTGAAAGAAAGCACCCTACTGAATCTTTAACATTACTTTTGGTCCTACAAACTTTCCTCAGATCATCTCCAATTAAATATTGACCCAGGATTAGTTTATTCATGTGGTAGAATCTGCATCTGCTCACTTACCTTCAAAAATTGATAACTACATGATAAACAAATACATAATTAATAATAAGACATAAATAAATAAAAACAGCTATCTTTGATATAGGACAAGTATTTCCTTGACTTGCCATCAACTAGAATTAGTACTTTCAAGTGTATTTCTAGTCATGATAATGACTTGAATTATTCCAGCCTCTCACTTTTGTTTAATTGTTCTTGTGACCAAGGATGTATATTTGCAGTTACATGATCAGCAATTCAGGGTATGATCTATTAAGAGTAGAGTGACTAACTTATGGTCCTATTTAAATTGTAACTCTGTCTTAATTTGCTATATAGGGAAGAGAGAGACAGAGAGAGAGAGAGAGAGACAGAGAGAAAGAGAGAGAGAGAGAGAGACAGAGAGAGAGAGAGACAGAGAGACAGAGAGACAGAGACAGAGAGACAGAGACAGAGAGAGAGAGTGTGTGAAGAATATTATTGGAAGATGTTTAATGACTACTTATTGATTGGTTCATAGTAGTTTCTCAGTTGAATCTCTCAAGAACAAGTTTTTTTGTTCTGTCATTTCTACAAATTTAGAACTTTTATAGTCAACTCACTCAGGCCCTAGGACATGAACTGTAGGAAAAGTGGATCTCCATATGCCGCAAAACCATGTTGTTAATTTATACTGACAATCCTAGTCTGGCAGTTATAACTGATTCAAGAACCTGAACATCATATTCACAAAAGAACATTTGATTCTGGTGGGTCGGTCTGCCTAGAAAACCAGTTTATAATTTATATGTTTTTAGAATGAACATAAAATTAGGGTAACAAAGTTAGGATATTTTAAAGGCATATTTTCTTTAAGCTGAAGGAAAATTGTTAACAAAATTAATGAAAACAGTGATCAAGCATCACAGTACCCTTTCCTAATGAAAAATCATTAATAAATGCCTTCTTTTTTCTAATTCTACTATTTTTTTTTTTTTTTTTTTTGCTGAGGCAATTGGGTTAAGTAGCTTGCCCAGGGTCACATAGCTAGGAAGTATTAAGTGTGCAAGGCCACATTTGAACTCAGGTCCTCCTGACTTCAGGGCTGGTGCTCCATCCACTGCACTACTTAGCTGCCCCTTCCACTTGTTTTCTAATCTATTTTCTAATTCTAGGATCTGCTACTAAGTCCAATATTGCTTTCTAAATTAAGTTGAGGGACCTAGAGATTTACTTTCATTTCACTCAAAGAAATTTTTAAAAAATTTTTCTCAATTTCCCTTATTGCTTAATTTGTCTTATTATCAAGTTTTTGTTATATTAGGATAAAATGAAAGAACTCAGCTTATTTATCTTGGAGAACAGTCAGAGCATATGACAGCAGTTTTTAAGGATTTGAAGGGATGCCACATGAAAGACTGATTAGATTTTTCCTATGTTTAGGATTAGATCAGAACTAGAAGCAAAGCATAAAAATTAAACTAGAGATCAAGGGGAAAAAGATATATAATTAAAGCTATATAAAATGTGTTCCTCATAATACCTTAGGTTCACTTTCTCCAGAGATTTTCAAACAAGGTTGGAATGGCCACTTGATAAATATATTGTTCATGACATTCATTTCTTTAATTAGACTACTAAGATCCATTTCTTTGCTTCAATTCTATGATTTTGTGAAACAACTGGAGAATTGAATGAGTAAGCTTTTTTAAAAAATCAGTTATCAATGAGCAGAATATTTACCACAATTCAACACTCAATGGATTTTCTTCACAGGGCCAATTCATCTAGTGATTATTCTTCAAATCCAGAGATTGCTCTAATCCTTGAATGAGTGGACATTTGTCAAAGAGATTTTTAGGGGCAGCTAGTCAATAATGAGAGTGTCTGATAATTGACCTAGGTAAGTCATAAATGATTAAGATAGTTGTATTGCTGAGTATATTCCATGATAACCAAGACAAGGGAGACTAATAGTTTCATTAACAAGTCTACACTTTTCATAAGCCTTTTCTTAGTAAAATTTCATACTTTGTTATGAACAATTCCATCAATCTACATACATTAATTAGGAGTTTATTATTTGCTAGACACTATACTAGGTATTATCCATTTAAGGTACAATTTCATATTAGAGAAGTTTGGAGATAAAAGGAACAGAAAAAATGGCTTTTGTGTAAAGAAAAATATTTATCAACTACCAAAACTTTTAAGGTATTGTTTTTTTTCATAATTTCAATTGCTTGGTACCTAAAATAGTAGGAAAAAAACTTCTATGTGATTTTTAAAAAATGATAAAAATCGATCACTTAATAAAACATGTCAATTTGGCTAATTTGTTCATGTCAATTTAGGATAGAATAGAATAGAATATCCTGGAGGGCAGGAAAGTTTTCATTTTCTCTTCTATTTTATTCTATTAGACATGTACAAATCAGTCAAACTAACCTAAGTATATATGCTGGTATACATGCATACATACACATAAATATACATACATAAACATATAAAACAAACTGAACCTTGGATACTATTGTTTCATATGGAGAGGTTTGGAAACGAAAGGAGCAGAAACAATTATTTTTGTGTAAAAAAAATTAATTAATTGGAAATATTTTTAAGTTACTGTCTCTTTTATAGGTCAACAACTTGGTATCTAAAAATAGTAGGAAAAATTTTAGTTTGATTTTAAAAAAAGCTGTTGAAAATCCATAACTTAAAGAAACAACATTTTCAGACAAGATTAAGAAGTTTGGGCTGAAAATAAATATAAATAAGAATAAAAATAAATAAATATAACCATAAATATAAATATAAAGCACCTGCTAGAGAATTTAGAGTGATATAGTTTTTGTAGATAAATAGCTTTGTGGATTAACAGACCGAGAAAGGTCTGTTTTGAGAACTGATGAAGTGTCAGGAAATTGTGATTTTCAGTTCATTTAAATATAACCTTTTAAAGATTAAGGATATTAAAACATATAAATGAAAATCATAAAATATCTGTAATTAGTCAATGAATAAAGAAGAACTGTTCATTTAATAAAGGGAGATTTGGTGAATTTCATTTCTTAAAGGAAAGATGAGTTATTGTGCACCTAGAGACATTGATTTAAAGAACTGGAAAAACAGTCAAATAGTCAAGAATGGGTAGATAAGAAAAGTCTCAGGGGGTGGAGCCAAGATGGTAGAGAGCACATGCAACTCTCTGTAACCTTTTCTAACCTTCCCTCAAACTAATTAAGCCTCTAAGCTGTTTTGAAGTCAAAGAATACACAAATATCTAGAATATAAGACATTTTTAGAAGAAGATACCCTGGAAGAACTTCAAAACAGTTCTGTTTCAATTGGGCAGGGGGGTGGTCTGCCTAATCCAGACTGCAACACAGGAAGACCAGGGCAGGGAGCTGGAGCTGAAATCAGAGCTTTCTGTCTTCCATGTACTTGGGAGTCTTCTGCAGGCCTCTTGAGCCAATCTATCCTGATTGTAAGCAGGTGATTTGGCAGATCTGCCTTTTGTGTGTGTGTGTGTGTGTGTGTGTGTGTGTGTGTGTGTGTGTGTGTGTGTGGGTAGATTGTGTACCGGTGAACCCCTGAAGAAACCCAGTCCTAGCTGCCATTACACAGCATCCTAAAGTAATCAATCAGCAGAACTGCCCAGCACCTGAAATCATTCAACAGCAGAACTGCTCCAAAGCAAATAAAAGCAACTTTCCCTCCTTTCCCTCAAGCCTTAAAAAAATGAATAAAATACCAAAAAGAACTCTCACCATAGACAGCTTTTATGGAGAGAGAAAAGAACAGACCTCAAATCCTGAAGTCCCTAAAGGTTAAACAACTCCAGAAAAAGCCTCAAAGAGCGAAATAAGCTGAACCCCATGTAACAAGGCTTTCTTCAAAGATGGCATAAAGGATCTTAAAAGAGAGTTAGTAGAAGAAATATGGGGAAATGAGATTATTGCAAAAAAGAAAGGAAAAATGGAAAAAGAATTCAGTGAACAAAAAAAATTAATTGGCCAATTACAAAAGGGGCTAAAAATGGTAAATGAAAATAATACAATAAAAAGTAGAATTGAATTAATAGAAATGAATGACTGAATCATTCAAGAACCAGTCAAACAAAAACAAAAAAAATGAAAAAATAGAAGAAAATATGAAATATCTCCTAGAAAAAAACAACTGACCTGGAAAATAGATCTAGGAGAGGCAATCTAAGGATTATTGGGCTTCCTGAAAGGTATGATGAAAAAAAAAGAATGCAGACACCATCTTATAGGAAATCATAAAAGAAAACTGCCCTGGTATTTTAGAATCAGAAGATAAAATAGCCATTGAAAGAATCCACCAGTCACCTCCTGAAAGATACCCAAAATTAAATCCCCAAGGAATATAGTGGCTAAATTTCAGAACTATCATACCAAGGAAAAGATATTGCTGGCAGCCAGAAATAAACAGTTTAAATACTGAAGAGCCACAATTAGGATTACCCAGGATTGAGCAGCTTCCACCTTAAAGGATCAAAGGGCCTGGAGTCTGATAGAGTCTGATATTCTGAAAAGGCAAAGGAATTAGAATTACAACCAAAAATAAGATATCTAGCTAAAATGGGCATTATGTTTCAGGGAAGAAGATGGATATTTAATGGTGTAGGTGAATTCTATTTCTAATAAAAAGACTAGAACTGAACAAAAAAAAATTGATCTCCAAACAAAGAACTCAAGAGAAGCATAAAAAGGTAAAAAGGAAAACTTCTTGAGATTATATGTCTGTTATGGGTATGCTTAAAGAATGTGGGTATAATTTGATTTTTTATGATAATATGAAAAAGAAACTAGAGGTAGAAAAGGGATTATACTGGAAGAAGAGGAAACAGGAGATAAAATAAAAGAAATTACATCTCACAAAGTAAAGAAAACCTATTATAATTAAGGGAACAAAGAGAGGGGGATGAGCATTCTGTGAATCTTACTCTCATCAGATTTGGCTCTAAGAGAGAATAATAGACATATATGTTATCACAAAGAAACTTGCTTCACCTCATAGGGAAGTAGGAGGGAAAAGGGGAAAAGAAAGGGAAAGACTAATAGAAGAGAAAACAGAAGAATTAAGGGAAAGATGTAAAAAGGGGGAGGAGCTTTAAAGGAGGAGGACCGTTTGAGGAAGACAGTCATCAAAAGCAAAACACTGAGGGGGAGGGAAGGGGGGAACAAAAGAGAACAGCATAATCTCTGGTAAATAACATGGCAGAAAATACAGAATTAGTTATTTTAACGGTGAATGTGAATGGGATTAACTCCCCCATAAAACGGAAGTGGATAGCAGACTGAATTAAAAGCCAGAATCCTACAATATGTTGTTTACAAGAAATACATTTAAAGCATAGTGCTACATACAGAGTGAAGGTAAAGGGCTGGGGCAGAAAATATAATGCTTCAGGTGAAAAAAAAAAAAAAAAAAGCAGGGATAGCCATTCTGATGTCAGATCACATAAAAGCAAAGATAGATCTAATTAAAAGAGATAAGGAAGAAAGCTATATCTTACTAAAGGGTACCATAGATAAGGAAGCAATATCAATACTAAACAT
>JAJPUD010017083.1:0-32274 GCA_023553655.1 Myrmecobius fasciatus | reverse complement strand
GAGCATTGTGTAAATCTTACTCTCATCAGGTTGGGCTCTAAAAGTGTATATCAGACACTTGATTTCACATAGAAACTTGTCTGTTGCTAGAGGGAAGTGGGAGGGAAAGGAGGAAAAGAAAGGGATGAACTAATAGAAGGGAAAATAGAAGAATCAGGGGAAAGGAGTAAAAACAGGGGGAGGGGATCTAAAGGGTGGAGTATTGTTTGGGGGAGGGGGTTATCAAAAGCAAAGTACTGAGGAGGGGGGAAGGGAGAAAGGGGAAAGGAAAGGGGAAAACATAACTTGGGTAAATAAGATGGCAGGAAATAAAGAATTAGTTATTCTAATTGTGAATGTGAATGGGATGAACTCTCCCATAAAGCGGAAGTGGATATCAGATTGGATTAAAAATCAGAATCCCACAATATGTTGTCTGCAAGAAACACATCTAAAACATAGTGACACATATAGGATGAAGGTAAAAGGCTGGAGCAGAAAATATTATGCTTCAGGTGAACAAAAAAAAGCAAGGGTAGCATTCCTTATCTCAGATCAAGTAAAAACTAAGATAGATCTAATCAAAAGAGATAAGGAAGGAAACTATATTTTATTAAAGGGTACCATAGATAATGTAACAATATCTATACTAAATACATATGCACCAAGTGCAATAGCATCCAAATTCCTAGGGGAGAAATTGAGAGATACAAGAAGAAATAGACAGCCAAACGATACTAGTGGGGGATATCAACCTTGCTCTCTCAGAATTAGATAAATCAAAGCACAAAATAAACAAGAAAGAAACTAGGGAGTTAAACCAATTGTTAGAAAAGTTAGGTATGAGAGATCTATGGAGAAAGTTAAATGGAGACAGTAGGGAGTTTGCTTTTTTCTCAGCAGTCCATGGAACCTATACAAAAATTGACCATGTGTTAGGGCATAAAATCTCAAAATCAAATGCAGAAAGGCAGAAATAGTAAATGCAGCCTTTTCAGATCATGATGCAATAAAAATCACATGCAATATAAGGCCAGGAGAAAATAAACCAAAAGTTAATTGGAAATTAAATAATCTAATCCTGAAGAATGAATGGGTGAAAGAGCAAATCATACATATAATCAATAATTTCATCCAGGAGAATGACAATAAGGAGACAACATACCAAAATTTGTGGGATACAGCCAAAGCTGCTATAAGGGGCAATTTTATATCTCTCGATGCTTACTTACATAAAATAGAGAAAGAAAACATCAAAGAATTGGGCTTATTATTAAAAAAAACTAGAAAAAGAACAAATTAAAAACCCTCAATTAAATACCAAATTGGAAATTCTAAAAATAAAAGGAGAAATTAATAAAATTTAAAATTAGAAAACTATTGAATTAATAAATAAAACTAAGAGTTGGTTCTACGAAAAAACCAACAAAATAGATAAGCCTTTAGTTAGTTTGATAAGAAAAAGGAAAGAGGAAATTCAAATTGTTAGTTTCAAGAATGATTAGGGAGAACTTTCCTCCAATGAAGACGAAATTAGAGCAATAATTAGAAGTTACTTTGCCCAACTTTATGCCAGGAAGTTTGATAATCTAAATGAAATGGAGGAATATCTACGAAAATATAGATTTCCCAGGTTAACAGAAGGGGATATGAATTATTTAAATAGCCCCATATTAGAAAAAGAAATAGAACAAGCTATTAACCAACTCCCTAAGAAAAAATCTCCAGGGCCAGATGGATTTACATGTGAATTCTACCAAACATTCAAAGAACAATTAATTCCAATACTATACAAACTATTTGAGAAAATAGGGACAGAAGGTATACTACCAAAATCCTTCTATGAGACCCATATGGTGCTGAGAGCTAAACCAGGTAGGCTGAAAACAGAGAAAGAAAACTATAGACCAATTGCCCTAATGAATATTGATGCAAAAATTTTAAATAAGATATTAGCAATGAGATTACAGAAAGTAATCCCCTGGATAGTACACTATGACCAAGTAGGATTTATACCAGGGATGCAGGGCTGGTTCAATATTAGGAAAACTATCGGCATAATTAATTATATTAATTACAAAACTAACAAAAACCATATGATTATCTCAATAGATGAAGAAAAAGCATTTGATAAAATCCAACACCCTTTCCTATTAAAACACTATTAAAAACACTAGAGAGTATAGGAATAAATGGGCTTTTCCTTAAAATGATCAGTAGCATCTATTTAAAACCATCAGCAAGCATCATATGTAATGGAGACAAACTAAAACCATTCCCAATAACATCAGGAGTGAAACAAGGCTGCCCACTGTCACCATTACTATTTAGTATTGTATTAGAAATATTAGCTTTGGCAATAAGAGAAGAAAAAGAGATAAAAGGAATCAGAGTAGGTAATGAAGAAACCAAATTATCACTCTTTGCTGATGACATGATGGTATACTTAGAGAACCCTAGAGACTCAACTAAAAAACTACTAGAAACAATTCACAACTTTAGCAAAGTGTCAGGATTCAAAATTAATCCACATAAATCACCAGCATTTTTATATATTACCAAGAAAGTTCAGCAGCATGAGATACAAAAAGAAACTCCATTCCAAATAGCAGATGATAGAATAAAATATTTGGGAATCTATCTGCCAAGGAAAAGTCAGAAACTATATGAACTAAACTACAAAACACTTTCCACACAAATAAAATCAGATCTAATCAATTGGAAAAACATAAAGTGCTCATGGGTAGGCCAAGCAAATATAATAAAAATGACAATACAACCCAAACAAATGTACTTATTTAGTGCCATACCAATCATTTTACAGATCTAGAAAAAATAGTAGCAAAGTACATTTGGAAGAACAAAAGGTCAAGGATCTCAAGGGGAATAATGAAAAAAAAAGGCAGATGAAGGTGGCCTTGCTGTACCAGATCTAAAACTATATTATAAAGCAGCGGTCATCAAAACCGTTTGGTACTGGCTAAGAAATAGAGCAGTCGATCAGTGGCACAGGATAGGTTATCAGGACAATCTAGGCAATAACCTTAACAATCTAGTGTTCGATAAACCCAAAGACCCCAGCTTTTGGGATAAATACTCACTATTCGGCAAAAACTGCTGGGAAAATTGGAAACTAGTGTGGAAGAAATTAGGGCTTGACCCATACCTAACACCACATACCAAGATAAGATCTAAATGGGTTCATGATTTAGATATAAAGAGGGACTTTGTATGCAAGTTAGAGGAATGTAATATAGTTTATCTCTCAGACCTGTGGAGATGGAATAAATTTATGTCCAAAGAAGATCTGGAACTCCTAATTGAACACCAGATGGATAATTTTGATTATATTAAGTTAAAAAGTTTCTGTACAAATAAAACTAATGCAGACAAGATTAGGAGGGAAGCATCAAATTGGGAAATCATCTTTACATTTAATGGTTCTGATAAAGGCCTCATTTCTAAAATATACAGAGAATTGTCTCCTATATATAAGAATTCAAGCCACTCTTCAATAGATAAGTGGTCAAGGGATATGAATAGACAATTTTCAGATGATGAAATTAAAACCATCTCTAGTCATATGAAAAGTTGCTCCAAATCACTATTGATCAGAGAAATGCAAATTAAGATAACCCTGAGGTACCACTACACACCTGTCAGATTGGCTAAAATGACAGGAAAAGATAATGACGAATGTTGGAGGGGATGTGGGAAAACTGGGACACTGATACATTGTTGGTGGAACTGTGAAGGGATCCAACCATTCTGGAGAGCAATTTGGAACTATGCTCAAAAAGTTATCAAACTGTGCATACCCTTTGACCCAGCAGTGTTTCTACTGGACCTATATCCCAAAGAAATCTTAGAAGAGGGAAAGGGCCCCACATGTGCAAGAATGTTTGTGGCAGCCCTTTTTGTAGTGGCAAGAAACTGGAAACTGAAGCGATGCCCATCAATTGGAGAGTGGCTGAATAAATTATGGTATATGAATGTTATGGAATATTATTGCTCTGTAAGAAATGACCAGCAGGACGATTTCAGAGAGGCCTGGAGAGACTTGCATAAACTGATGCTGAGTGAAATGAGCAGAACCAGGAGATCATCATACACAGCAACAACAGTATTACATGATGATCAATTCTGATGGATCTGCAACAAAGAATTGTCTCAAACCAGTTTCAATTGTTCAGTGAAGAAAACCATATACACCCAGAGAGAGGGATATGAAATATGGACCACAACGTAACATTTTCGTGATCTCTATTGAGGTTTGCTTGCATTGTGTTGCCTTTCTCTGATTTTCTTTTTTTTCTTGTAGATAGGATTTTTCTTGCATAACTTGTCAAGAATTTCAACATTATTAACATGTAGTAGACTTCCTGCCATCTAGGGGAGGGGAGGGGACTGGGGGTAAAATTTGTAATGGAAAGGTTTGTAAAGATCAATGCTGGGGAACTGCCCATACATATGTTATACAAATAAAAAGCTTTAATAAAAAATAAATAAAAAATAATAAAAAATAGCCAGTGGTGGAGTGTCTCCTAATAAATCACTTTTCCCCTTACCCTCTGATAATTCTCACTTTAGACCTTTCCTATAAGAATCAAGCTCCCATCCTTCTTTCTTTTGAGTTGCGTCTTGACCCCTCAAAGGAGTTATAATCTAACCTGATACTCACAGAAACTATACAGGTAACTTTGGGGAAAAAAAAAACTCTGTCCCCAGATCACCTTGAGGTTGTGGCAAATGACCCTCAGAAATCTGACTTGTGTGTTTAAGAATGGTGACCAGTAAATAAAACCCTACCATTTTCATTTAGAATGGAAAAGTGAATAGACTTGATTAGATTGCTATCTGAATCACAGATATCATTATATTTCCCCCCAAAATTCCCCCAATGCACCCATATTTCTGACTTCTCTATTGCCCTCAAGAGCACTGATATTTTCCCACTCACCCAAGTTTTCACAATTTCACTATTACCTTTGACTCCTCATTTTCCCTTATATTCCCTATATGTATCTTCAGCTGCCAAATATTATGGATTCTATTTACATATTTCTTAAATCTTATTTCTTCTCTTGAATAAATTACTACCCAATTTCAGACTCTCATTACCTCTCACTTGGACTATTGCAATAGTTTAGTGACTCATGATTGCTTCCCTGAAGTCCAATCCTTCCTCCACACAAGTGCTAAAGTGATTTTCTTAAAGTGAAAGTCTGACCATATTCCTCCTCTATTCAAGCAACACCAGGGTTTTTTTATTGACTCTAGAATTTATTTCATTCTTTCAAAATTTATTTTGGATAACTTTTAGAATATTTTAATTTCTACAGATGGAAATAATTTATATAGGTAAACATATGTATTGGAAAATGTGTGCGAAAAAACATTTTACTTATAGATGTGGTCAAAAAAAAATTGAAAAACTTCCATAGTTTAATAATCTCCAATGGTATACATACAGAGAGGTATTAGACCTCTGTATCTCTTCTTCAAGACCATATTTTATCAATCAATAAACTAGAAAGAATAAATTAGCCATTTATTATATTTGAGGCACTTTACAAGGTATTGAATAATCAAATACCAAAAACAATTATATTCCTGCCATCAATGAGCTTACGTTCTATTGAAGGGCAAGGGTAAGAAAGGAGGATGTGAGACAGATCATTCTAAGGCAGAGAGTTTAGGGCATTCAGAGACTTTGACTAGATACTCTCCCAATTATGAAGCATTAAGCAGGACATCAACAAATGACCACACAAAAGCCAAAAAGGAAAGAAAATAATGGGAGTTTTTCCAAATATATGTTAGATTCACGGTGATATGACAGCATAAAACAGCCAAAGCTGAAAACTAGAACTGAGCCTGTAATAAAACCCCCTGGTCTGCATCCAGCACTCAAGTTATTTTGAAAATGGGGCCGAGGGTAACAAAGAGACTAACTCTTCACAAGGAAGGGCCTTATTATCAGTCCTTTCAGACCTAGGTACCGAGCATCAAAAGTAAATAATGGCCTTGTACTTTTCATGGAGCTTCCTCAACTCGCCCCCAAAGGCTATCAGTAATGACTTCTTGTCAAAAGGAATAGAGGGAACATTTTTCAATTCCTCCAGAGGTAGTTTTACATTGATTTCAGAGATGGAGCCATCTCCCTGGCCAAGTTGGCAAGTGGACAGAGAGTGCCCTCCAGCTCTCCTAGGCAAATTACAGCTTGCAATGAGAATATCAAGGACCCAAAGATAAAGCCAGCTTTTTGTAGTCTCACTTAGAATCTAATTGCAGTATTATTAGGAACTAAATTATCACAGCCTTGGTATTCTGTGGCCTAAAAACAGCATGCATGTATCAAAAACCTCTTTTTATTGTCTAACTAGGAGATTATAACTGTGGGGAACATGTATGGTACATGGGTTCAGAGGTCCTGAACTTCAATTTGATTTTTCTAGTCACTTTTCTCAAAAAATAATCCTATGCAATGACCTAGTCTATTCATCACAAATGAAAATCTTCCTGGATTTTCTAAAGTCTCCATTAATAACCTAGATCTCCAGTGCATCAACCACTATATTTGTAGGACTGGAAGAAATTTTCTTAATCAATAAAAACTACTAAACTATGATGTTGTTTTGAAGACACTTAATTTGTTTTTTGTTTCTTTTTTAAGGTAATTCAAAATTCAGTTTTTTACTCCAAGTTATCTTTAAGGTCTCACAATACAGTGCAGAGTCAGGAGAGGGAGGGTTTGAAGCCCTGCCTTGGGCATTTACCAGCTCTATGACTTTTGCTAAGTCACTGTCTAAATCTAATTTTTCTTCTTTTTCTACAAAGGGATGATAATAGCACAAGTAGTATCTACTGATAGCCATATGGCACAGCAGAGAAAGCATTAGCTGCAGTCAAGAAGGCTTTACTCCAAACTCACCTCTGATGCACAGAAGTAATGAGAACCCTGGGAAAGACAATTAGCAATATTCCCCTCAGGTTAGTGTCTGAAACTATAAGAGCAAAATAAGTATGAATCTTCATTGGCCAGGGGAATTTTCCTACTAGGTCCTCTATTCCATTCAAATGGAATATGGGTATAAGGACATGTGTGCATATGTATATGTATATTGCATATTATGAGTATTACCATATGTATATTGCACATATGCATAAAATTCTTCTATTTTCTTATTTCCTTCTAAGTTGTTTTTAATAGGTTTGTGTCTAGACAGTGTGCAAAAGCATTGTTAATATCATCATCCTTTGAAATATCAATAAATGAATCAATCAATCTATAGACAAACAAGCAATTAAATAAGAGAATGAATGAATAAAATTTCTCTCCTGTGAGGGGGCCTGTGGCCCAGTTAAGTACTGAGGCAATATCCTATATATTCCTGTGTATCTTTGACTCAAGGATTCTCCAGCTTATGCCAGAGAGCATGAAGCTGAGTCTAAGGGATCTTATTTCATGGCAGAAAAGAATTACCTGTGAAGCTGCTTATCTCCATCTAATTCTATTTATTCTACAATAAGTATTTACCACTTTCTTACAAATTCTTCCAGCCCTTTATAAAGTCAAATTTAAACCTTGGTATATAAGACTAGCCAAAAAAGAAAATCACATTTTTAAAGCTCATATAAAATTGGCGAGCTCAAATATAGGATTTGTTGCATAAATACAGGGGTGATATTATGTCTATAGCAGATAAAACAAAATAGTACCTTAAAATGGTGCTTTTCTTCTGGGGGAGGCATTTCCATAATAACAATATAAAAAAAGCACAAATCTTCCAACAAATTACAGGATTTAAAACTGGTATAGAAGGTATGGTATTTTGCCTGACCAGCTAAGCTGGGTTGTTTATGCTTACAGAGACAGTCAAAAGAGTTTTACTATCTGAATTCTCAGTTTATTCTTGATGAGAGTTCCAAGATTGGCCAATGGCTTTAGAGAGCTTTGCTTGACAGTGTTCAGCATCCAAACACAAAACGAAGTTGTTGTCTTTCCTTCATTTTGAAGATTTAGTAGAGTAAAAATATAGTCTATAATTTATTTTGAGATAAAAAGAAATTCTACTCATTGTCCCCAGAAAGAAAACCTTCTGCCTTCAGTAGAGATTTTAATGATAAGGACATATCTTGGAGCAAGAGCGTTAATGTGAATACTTAGCTGAGGAACTGTGATCATAAAATATCCATGTATGGTCATTGAAAAGTCATGCTACAAACTGGGAGGTTAAGCAGATACCGCCATTTGAATAATGATTGAATAAAATATAGCTATCATTGTACCATAAGAAAATTAAGAGTATGAGAAAGCAGATTTCTATGAATTAACACAGGATGAAATAAATAGAACCAGAAAAGAATATACACAATTATAATAACATAAATCAAAATACCAAATGGCAATTCAACTTTGATAAATTGTAATAATAATCTGTCCTGGAGAATTAATGATGAAATATATCTTTTCTCTGAGTAGAGAAGTGCAGTAATATGGACATGGAATACAATTCTCTCAGATTCTCTCATGTTGTCTGTTGGCTTTGCTTAATTGATTAATTTTGTAAAGTGAGTGTTTGACCAGTGTTAAGGGATGGGGACAGAGATGTGGGGCTGGGGAAGATTCAAGGGAAAGACATACAAGTTTTTATTTCATTTTCTATCAAGGTTAAGAGATAAAAGAAACATTTACATATTGTCAACTGCACTGCTGAATCCAGGCACACTAGGTTTTCTCAAGCCCTATAATTCACAACATAGATCCATCTAAATTAGATGAAAATGGTAAAGGCTATAAAGTAATTATTTCAGTGATCAGGACCAAAATAAGTGATTAATAGATCAGTATCAAGCTGGAAGAAAATCTGTTGTTGAATATCAAAGGAATTTGATCAATGTAGTAATGGCTTACTATAGATGGTATAAATGGCATATGCTTCCCATAGAATTGAGGCAGAAGTTGGTAGGAGCATTTTACACATTAGATGGAAAATGTAGCATTTATTTTTTTATTTTTTAATGTAGCATATTTTAAAAAATCATCAGGCTAGAATAGTGAACTATATCTAATAAGATGAAATTTAATATGAATAAATGGTAAATTTTGAATATCAAATTTGCACAAATATAGGATAAATGAAGCATGTTTAAGCAATAGTTCATGTGAAAAAATAATCTGGTATTTTAATAAATCACAGTCTCTATAGTCAACAGTGTGATATGGCAAACACACACACACACACACACACACACACACCCTTGATGTTTGGTTGCTTTAATGGAAGTATGTTATGAAGAATGAGTATTTATGGGTATTTATTCTCATTATGTTATTACATAAATATTTAGGTATCTATAACAGTCTTTCTTGTCTCCTCTAAAAGAATGTAAGCTACTTGCAAGGAGGAGTTGTTTCATGCTTGTATTTGTATTTCCAGCATCTAGGATAGTACTTAAAACTGAGTAGGAACTTATCCAATACTTATTAATCAAATGGGAGAGGAGATCATATCATTTTAGTTAGACTATATTTAAACTGCTGAGTTAATTTCTGTGTGTTACATTTTAAACATGACACTGAAAAGATGACATATTGAAGAGAGTCACCAGGACCATGGACCAGAAAAGAATGGATGGTAGAAATCAGGGTTATATAACATGTTGGTGGAAGGATTTATGAGACTATATGATAACTGTCTTCAATTATTAAATAATCTTCTTGCTTCTAAAGGGCTGAAATAAGAGTAAAGTGTGAAATTAAAGAGATGGATTTAGAACCGATATAAAAAGGAAAAATTAAAACTAAAACTTATTAGCAATTAGAGCTTACCAAAACATGATTGGGGCAAGGGGCTTCAAGGAGCCAGAAAATTCACTCTCAACGGAGCTTTTAATCAAAGGTTGGATGATTGGATGATCTTTTGGATTTGATAATGAGAGCTCTTCCTTTAAGTATGGTTTGAAATATCAAGAAAGTGGGGCAGCTAGGTGGCACAATGGATAGAGCACCAGCCCTGAAGTCAGGAGGACCTGAGTTCAAATCTGATCTCAGACATGGAACAGCTGTGTGACCCTGGGCAAGTCACTTAACCCCAATTGCCTCAGCAAAAAAAAAAAAAAAAGAAAGAAAGAAAGAAAGAAAGAAAGAAAAGAAAAAAAATATCAAGAAAGCAAGTAAATAATCAATAAGCATTTAAGAGCCTACTATGTGTCAGATAGTGATAGGTGCTACCGATACAACTGTGAAGAAGCTTACTCTCAAGAAGCTTACACTGGAGGAGAGGGGAGAAATTATATTCATTTAACAAAGGCAGCTTCCTGTACCACAGAAAGAGACAGAGAGGCAGAGAGAGGAAGAAAAACAAGAGGGGAGAGAGGGGGGTAGTAGGAGGAAAGGAGGGAGGGAGAAAGGGAAGGATAGGGAGAATGGTGGGGAGAGGGAGAGGAACAGGGAGAGGGACAGAGAGGGAGGGAGAGAGCATACTCAGAGTTTCCCTTCCTGCTTCTGCTCTAACTCTTAAGAGATGTGGAGACCATTTCAAGCCACATATTACCCAGAGTTTATTCTTTGAAATGACTTAACTGTCTGATTGTTTGCTGAGCTATAGGAGCTGATGACTTAGTTGATCTACCTAAACCTCCAACTCTCTTCTCCTTTGAAGCTATGAAGCTCATGAGGTTTATTTCCTGAGAACTGGGTAAGAAAAGGGCTACTTGCCCCTAGCTGATCCCCAGCTTGAGTTTGAGCTCATGTCCAGCCTATAAAAGCCCAACTTTTGACCAACAGAACTGTAAGAACAGAATTGGTACTTGGCCAAAGTGACCTGGGGGGGGGGAGAGGGGATTGGGAGAGAGAAATTAGCATTCATAAACTCCCCTATGGATTGCCACAGTAGTGATAAATTACAGTCCTGTTTATATTTGTTAAGTTTGTGTGTTAGTAAGTAGTCTTGTGTTTAAAATTCCTTTTGGTGTGTCAGAATATAGACCCTGCCTCATAACTTATTCATATTGTATTGTGAACACCTTATTACTTCCCTATCATTTTGGGGAGAGGCCTTAATTTATGATCCACAACCAAATTTGTTATAATGAAACCCACAATCATTCCTTGTTCATCTGTGGCTAAGGTACTTGGTGAGTCAATGAGTATGAGAAAAGGTATATCCTCTTACCAGAAGTCAGGTACCAAAGGGATAAATGTGGTTCAGTTCATATCCTTGTGTACAGAAAGGAACTCAGTATTGTAGCCCTCTAGGTTCATCAATAATACTTCATTTATGGATAGAGATATATGGACATATATGTGTATATGTGAATATATTGTATGTGTGTGTGCATATGTATTTTATATAGTGTATATATGTATATTTGCATATATGTATTATATATGTATATATATTCTGAATAAAGATAATTCAATGCAAGGTACTGAGAGAAGGGAGCTGTGAGTGAAGTGAAATTAGGTTCTATATTTTTATGTGCAATTTTGTATAGAACTATTTGAAAACAATGCATTTATCTTTTACTTGTTTCATTTTCTGCCATATTTATTGAAAGAGATTCAACAAGTGGTGCTTGGTGCTTGAAGCAGAGTAACAGTCATGTTCCTTTTGAGTGGGGATAGTCTGGAGTGACAATCAATTTGCTTCATGTAAGTGATGAAACATTTCTCACTCCTGCTGTGCCCCTAAATGCACTGTAGATCCTCAAAGTGAAGATGATTGCATCTCATTGGGACTGGGATTAATTTCCAATGATGTCACTCTATAACCTTTCTTGGTTAAAATTTTAGGATATGTAACTGAAATCTCTCAAAGATGAGTAATTTATACATTTCCCCACAATGTACAATATTAATCTTCTTCCTTACTGTTATCTTTTATTTCTACCACTGCTCTCAAGAAACTCTAGGGCTGCAAGAACCCCAAAGCATATTTTCTCATTCCTCCCATTTTTAATAAGTAACAAAGGACATTGCAAAAAAGTTCCACTTAGATTTCGGCTCGGAATCTGTACTCCACCAAGAGCCAAATGTTGATGTTTGGCTGCAGACTGCAGCAAAACAGTCTCATTTGTAAAACTTCATATATGGTGATATAGATAAATGATAGCCCTATAAAGAAGCAAATGTAGAAGGAGCTTTTTTCATAGGATGTGAAAGATTTGGCTTCCAATTTCTTATTTGTGCATATGTAGCTTTGAACACTTAGTCATAAACATGTCATCTGAACTGCATGTCACATATGACATTTTAATATGTTAAAAGCTGCATTAAGATATTCCCTTGCATAATAGTACATAAACAAATATTTTAACATTCTGCTTGAATAAAATGTGAATTAGAAAAAATGTTTACCTCTGGGGGGGAAAAAAAACTTGTATCTGATATGTTTTCATAAACATAAAAAAATGAAGGCTTCTTTTCTTCTCACTTTTCAAATATTATATATAAGGGGAATAATACTATTACTTCGAGTTGGAAAGCTCCTAAGCTATAGGTAAATATGAGTTGTGATTTCTATCATATTCATGTATATAGAAAAAAAATTCCCTTGAAATTCTTGACCTTTTGTTCTTCCAAATGAACTTTGCTACATTTTTTCTAGATCTGTAAAATAATTTCTTGGGAGTTTGATTGGTATGGCACTAAATAAGTAAATTAGTTTGGGTAGTATTGTCATTTTTATTATATCGCTCGGCCTACCCATGAGCACTTAATGTTTTTCCAATTGATTAGGTCTCATCTTATTTGTGTGGAAAGTGTTTTGTAGTTTAGTTTGTATAGTTTCTGACTTTTCCTTGGCAGATAGATTCCCAAATATTTTATACTATCATCCGTTATTTGAAATGGAATTTCTTTTTGTGTCTCTTGCTGCTGAACTTTGTTGGTAATATATAAAAATGCTGATGATTTATGTGGATTTATTTTGAATCCTGCAACTTTACTAAAGTTGTGAATTGTTTCTAATAGTTTTTTAGTTGAGTCTCTAGGGTTCTCTAAGTATACCATCATGTCATCTGCAAAGAGTGATAATTTGGTTTCTTCATTACCTACTCTAATTCCTTTTATCTCTTTTTCTTCTCTTATTGCCAAAGCTAACATTTCTAATACAATATTAAACAGTTGGGCTTATATCCCAAAGAAATCATAAGAGAAGGAAAGGGCCCCACATGTGCAAGAATGTTTGTGGCAGCTCTTTTTGTAGTGGCTAGAAACTGGAAGCTGAATGGATGCCCATCAATTGCAGAGAGGCTGAATAAATTATGGTATATGAATGTTATGGAATATTATTGTTCTGTAAGAAACTACCAGCAGGACGATTTCAGAGAGGCCTGGAGAGACTTGCATGAACTAATGCTCAGTGAAGTGAGCAGAACCAAGAGATCATTATTCACAGCAACAACAATACTATATTAGGATCAGTTCTAATGGGCATGACTCTCTTCAACAATGAAATGCTTCAAACCAGTTCCAATTATTCGGTGAAGAGAGCCATATACACCCAGAGAGAGGGATGTGAAATGTGGACCACAACATAACATTTTCATGTTCTCTATTGAAGTTTGCTTGCATTGTATTTCCTTTATAAGATTATTCTTTCTTGTAGATATGATTTCTCCTGCACAAAAAAATGATGCAATAACTATACATATATTCGATTTCTTAAGTATTCTAACATAATTATCATGTAGTGGATATCCTGCCATCTAGGGGAGGGGTGGGGAGCAGGGGGGAAAAATTTGTAACAGAAAGCTTTGTAAGGGTTAATGTTTAAGAATTACCCATACATATGTTTTGCAAATAAAAAGTATTAATAAAAATATTAAATAGTAATGGTGACAGTGGGCAGCCTTGTTTCACTCCCGACCTTATTGGGAATGGTTCTAGTTTGTCTCCATTACATACAATACTTGCTGATGGTTTTAAGTAGATGCTGCTAATCATTTTAAGGAAAAGCCCATTTATTCCTATACTCTCTAGTGTTTTTAATAGGAAGGCGTGTTGGATTTTATTGAATGCTTTTTCTGCATCTATTGAGATAATCATATGGTTTTTGTTAGTTTGGTTATTAATATAATTAATTATGCCGATAGTTTTCCTAATTTTGAACCAGCCCTGCATTCCTGGTATAAATCCTACTTTGTCATAGTGTACTATCCTGGGGATGACTTTCTGTAATCTCATTGCTAATATCTTATTTAAAATTTTTGCATCAATATTCATTAGGGAAATTGGTCTATAGTTTTCTTTCTCTGTTTTCAGCCTACCTGGTTTAGCTATCAGCACCATATGGGTCTCATAGAAGGATTTTGGTAGTATACCTTCTGTCCCTATTTTCTCAAATAGTTTGTGTAGTATTGGAATTAATTGTTCTTTGAATGTTTGGTAGAATTCACATTTAAATCCATCTGGCCCTGGAGATTTTTTCTTAGGGAGTTGGTTAATAGCTTATTCTATTTCTTAATGAAAAAAGGCAAATGAAGGTGGCCTTGCTGTACCAGATCTAAAACTATATTATAAAGCAGCGGTCATCGAAACCATTTGGTACTGGCTGAGAAATAGAGCAGTCGATCAGTGGCATAGGATAGGATATCAGGACAATCTAGGCAATAACTTTCACAATTTAGTGTTTGATAAACCCAAATACCCCAGCTTTTGGGATAAGTACACACTATTTGGCAAAAACTGCTGGGAAAATTGGAAACTAGTGTGGAAGAAATTTGGGCTCGACCCACACCTAACACCACATACAAAGATAAGATCTAAATGGGTTCATGATCTAGATATAAAGAGTGATTTTGTAAGCAAGTTAGAGGAACGTAGTATAGTTTACCTCTCAGACCTGTGGAGATGGAATAAATTTATGTCCAAAGAAGATCTGGAACTCTTAATTGAACACCAGATAGATAATTTTGATTATATTAAGTTAAAAAGTTTCTGTACAAACAAAACTAATGCAGACAAGATTAGGAAGGGAAGCATCAAATTGGGAAATCATCTTTACATTTAATGGTTCCAATAAAGGCCTCATTTCTAAAATATATAGAGAATTGTCTCATATTTATAAGAATTCAAGCCACTCTTCAATAGATAAGTGGTCAAGGGATATGAACAGACAATTTTCAGATGATGAAATTAAAACTATTTATAATCATATGAAAAGGTGCTCCAAATCACTATTGATCAGAGAAATGCAAATTAAGACAGCTCTGAGGTACCACTACACACCTGTCAGATTGGCTAAAATGACAGGAAAAGATAATGATGAATGCTGGAGGGGATGTGGGAAAACTGGGACACTGATACATTGTTGGTGAAACTGTGAATGGATCCAACCATTCTGGAGAGCAATTTGGAGCTGTGCTCAAAAAGTTATCAAACTGTGCATACCCTTTGACCCAGCAGTGTTTCTATTGGGCTTATATCCCAAAGAGATCTTAGAGGATGGAAAGGGACCCACATATGCAAGAATGTTTGTGGCAGCCCTTTTTGTAGTGGTTAGAAACTGGAAACTGAATGTGGCTGAATAAATTATGGTGTATGAATATTATGGAATATTATTGCTCTGTAAGAAACAACCAGCAGGACGATTTCAGAGAGGCCTGGAGAGACTTGCATGAACTGATGCTGAGTGAAATGAGGAGAACCAGGAGATCATTATACACAGCAACAACAATATTACATGATGATCAATTCTGATGGACATGGCTCTCTGCAACAAAGAATTGTCTCAAAGCAGTTTCAATTGTTCAGTGAAGAAAACCATATACACCCAGAGAGAGGGAAATGAAATATGGACCACAACGTAACATTTTCATGTTCTCTATTGATGTTTGCTCACATTGTGTTTCCTTTCTCTGATTTTCTTTTTTTTTCTTGTAGATAGGATTTTTCTTGCACAACTTGTCAAGTATTTCAACATTATTAACATGTCGTGGACTTCCTGCCATCTAGGGGAGGGGAGGGGACTGGGGGTAAAATTTGTAATGGAAAGCTTTGTAAAGATCAATACTGAGGAACTACCCATACATATGTTATACAAATAAAAAGCTTTAATTAAAAAAAAGAAAAGAAAAAAAAATTCCTTTATTCAGGTCCATAGAATCAGAAACAAGTGCAGAAGAAATATATAAATAGATATGTATTTATGTGAAGTGGAACGTAATCAAAGATGTTATCAGTTAGGAATTCCCTCTCCAAGTGCATCTCGACCTCAAGTAGGTAAATCCTATTGCTGAGTTGCTTGAGATCTAGGATAGTTAAGTGAATGATTTTGGATGCACAGGTAATTGTGTCAGAGGAAAGTACTGGGTACCCATTGCCTTTAAAAGTGGCAAAAAAGGGGCAGCTAGGTGGCACAGTGGATAGAGCACCAGCCCTGAAGTTAGGAGGACCTGAGTTCAAATCTGGTCTCAGACACTTAACATGCCCTAGCTTTGTGACCCTGGGCAAGTCACTTAATCTAAATTGCCTCAGAAAAAAAAGAAGAGGCAAAAAAGCAAATAAATGAAACAGAGATACTTTATTCCATATGAGACATCACATTCCAGGTTCTCCTGTATTATATGATGCTGAAAAAATGGAAATCTTGGTAGGAACTGAATCTAGTTCTAAAAATTATTAGCTTTCCCATTTTTATTAATCTATTTATATGTTTGGGTGGGGTTACATGTACATTCTTTTTATATATTTCCTTATAAATAATTTTGAAAGAGAAAAATCAGAACAAAAGGGAAAAATCATGAGAGGAAAAAAAACAGAAGGAAAAGAAAAGGAAGTGAACATATTATATTTTGCTTTATATTAATTCTTCATAGTTCTTTCTCTAGTTGCAGATGGCTTTTTTCTATCCAAAGTTTACTGGATTGCCTTGTTACTGAACCACTGAGAAGAACCAAGTCTTTATGGTTGATCATCGCACAATCTTGATGTTACTGTGCACTCTGTATTCCTGGTTCTATTTCTTTCACTCAACATCAGTTTATGTAAATCTTTCCAGGTCTTTCTATACCCAGTTTGTTCCTTGTTTTTTATAGAACAATAATATTCCATTATTTTCATATACCATAATTTATTCAGCCATTCCCCAACTTATAGGTATCTACTCATTTTCCAATTTTTAGGCTTCCCCATTTAAGAAAAGGAACTTTGGCATTGCTGACAAATAAGTTTGTATTTTTCATTTCATGTAAAGCTAATAAGTGGTTTGTAAAAAAAAAAGATATGATATGATTCATAGAGAATAGGCCAGTAAGTAATGTGGGAAAATGGATCAAACTAATATATAAGCCCACTATCAAGTAATCAGGCTAGTAAAACATAAAGGGGATTTTTCAGGCCAGCTTAGGTACATATATTCTATATAGTCCTTTCTAGATATTAAAGGGTTATTTAAACATTATTTTTGCTTCTCCTATTGGTGTTACTGAAATTCAATCAAGAAATTTAGAAGGTTTCAAATGATATAAAAGTTTATGACTTTTTACAAGGTAGGGGCAGGCTTAGAATTTCTGACTACGATCTCATGACTATATAGAGACCTGTAGTTAGCAATCTTAACATCTAGAAAGTTTTCCAAAATACACCTTGTGGATTCAGAATGAAACATGGATTTCAACAAACTTTTAAGACAAATTAATTTAGAGTAGTGACTCTATGATACCATACCAGAAATTCTTTATCACAGAAAGGTTATTGTTGCTGAAAAGAAAGGGAAAAGAAGATCTCACCTAGGATTATATCATCCAAAGAAAAAACATTTCCCACTTAAAGTAATTATTCTTGATAAACTAGGCACAAAGTAAAAATGTTGTCATGCTGCTGAAGGAGTTCACATGCTTTCAGCAGCCTTAAATTTTGGTATTCTATAGCAAAGGCCTTATTACCTTGCCCTAAGCACTTCTTCTTCAAGTTTACTCCACTGTACACTATTGTTTGATATGACAGATTCCAACAATGTCTTCAACTTATTTGAAAAGAACACTAACCAATCAAAATATGTAAAATTTTCATTTATTTTGATTCCTCTGGAGACAATGAAAATAATGCCTAAAATTTGAAGAAATGAGAAATATTTTAAATGGCAGAAACCCCACAAGGAAACATGCCTTTAAAATATTTACAAAAGCTTCTAATTTCCAAATTGTGCAGCCAAGCATGTTTGTATTGCAAAGGAGAAATAAATAATGACCTCCAGGCATGTCGAAAATAACTGTTGTTTAGTTCCCCAACTCCCCATTCTTAGAAGGGCAGATATTGGTTAGCCAATCATGAAATTAAATTTGACATTTCACAAACTGATAGTCAGGTTGCTATTTTTTTGTTGTTGTTGCTTTTGTACATGCGAGCCTTACAGTTTGCAGGCATACATATTACAGAGCAATCCCACTACAGAGCAACCCCACCACAGCCTTCAGCAGCCTTGATAGTGAATACTGAATTAACCTCTGTAGCTTTGTGATATGGTCTTGCCTTCCCTTCATTAGTTCAAAAAGATTTTTATTAAAACTGATTCTAATAAAACCAATTTTTTCGTATATCTATTGGTCAAACTTAGAAATAGGACAAAGAAACTATGTGTTAATTTAGTTGTGAGAAGTGAAGGCTTTTGGAGGAAGTGAAAGAAAAAAAAGGAACATGATTTGTATGATTTCTGTCCTTTTAATCTCCAACTCAGCTTTGAGTGATGACCAGGATGGCCACTTACCAAGTATATTTCAAAGATGATGCTTGCCAAGATACAGGTTGGATTAGTTGGTTTCTGAATCTCTTCCAACTCTGAGTTTCTGTAGGTACATAATTCTACTCCAATACCTAAACTTTTGTGGTTGCAAAGTGGGAAAATAATGTGTTAGCATCCATAGCTTCCTTGGAACATGAAAAAAAAAGCTGAATTATATTAGATCCATTACTCTAACAATATAGGCTGCATTCTCTATGATTTTGCTCATTTCCTCCACCCTCTTCTACCCTCCCCTCAAAATGATTATAATGGAACCAGAGCATAACCTATTATTGAATCCTGTTGAAATATTAGGAAAGAACAAAACAATGATAAAAGTAGTGATGTTAAACATAATAGTAAAAATATTTGTATGATTATGCTGCCATTTTTAGTGTTCATTGTATCTCCATATCACTTTTTTTCAAAAAGATTTTATTATATTAGTATAGCTTATATTTAAGGAATGCATGCATTTGCCTCAATTGTAATTTAATTAATAAAGGAGGAAAGTTCATATTTTTAGGTAATCTTGGTCCATATATAAACATTTAAACATACATGCATTTATTCACTCTTAAGATATATCATTTTCTCCATGTTTCCAGAGTCTTATATGAGGTTAGTTATAAATGTAACAAGCATATTTTGAATTGTAAGGTGATTATTCCTCAAGTCAAGGATGGCTATTAAAATGTTTCCTTTCCTTGGTTATTTTTCATTTCTCCTCTTTCTAGAATTTTATTTTTATTTATCAAATTCTCTATTTTAAAATGGGAAAACAATTTCTCTAAACATGTTATTTATTTTCATCAGGTATAATTGTAATAAATAGGCTGATAATCCAGTGATAATCTAATATACCAATGATCTCACAGAAATGAATACTCCTTCCAGCAATTCAACCATACCTGCACAAAATCTTCTATGGGAAGTCTATCCAATATATTTGGTATATCCCTGGTTTCTTCCTGATATTGTATGAATATACCTCATGTTCAAGTGAAGGAAGAATGCCTATTGTTCAGACTATGCTACCTAGGTGAATGGCCAACTCATAGATCATATGTATCAGTAAATTTATTGTGGGAAATCATTGTATATAAACAATGAGATTGAACTAAAGTAGAGCAGAAGAAGGAGAACCCTGACAGATATTCTTCTAGTGATGTAAAGCTATAAGTAATAAAATTCTAGAGTCTTCAATGAACTGAAGAAAAGGAACACCCAAAAGGCAATGGATAAATAAGTAGGCAGATTCTATAACATGTAACAAATGGGAAAACATAAAATCAAAGAAAATCATGAACAGAAACAACAAGCCACATAGTGAGAACAAGGGATAATTTATGGATAAATAACAGAAGTATGAAAGCAAGCAGAATGGTAGAACTAGGATGTAGTATGTTGATAAGTTCCCAAGTGCTAATATCTGGGCAATTTGATCACAAAAGGAAAGATAAGAAAGGAATGGATATAGTGTTGATGTCAGAGCTAGGGAATTTAGAATTAGCAAAATAATGAGTATGAGGAAGAAATAGTTACAGATCTGTATGAAGATTGCAAGTTTTAAAGTCAATGCAGAAGAGGTCATCCATGACTCTCTTCAACAATGAAATGTTTCAAACCAGTTCCAACTGTTCAGTGAAGAAAGCCATATACACCCAGAGAAAGGGATGTGAAATGTAGACCACAACATAACATTTTCATGCTCTCTAATGATGTTTACTTAAATTGTGTTTCCTTTATCTGATTTTTCTTTCTTGTAGATAGGATTTTTCTTGCAAAACAATGATAAGTATGGAAATATGTATGCACATATATTCGATTTGTCAAGTATTTTAACATAATTAACATGGAGTGGATATCCTCCCATCTAGGGGAGGGGTAGGGAGTAGGGAGGAAAAATCTGTAACAGAAAGCTTTGTAAGGGTTAATGTTGAAGAATTACTCATACATATGTTTTGCAAATAAAAAAAATTAAAAAATTAAAAAAAAAAGAAGAAGAGGTCATCAAACTCCAAGCAACCAACTCTTTAGTCAGGACCAAGGAGAAAAAAAAATGGGTCTTGAACCTACCAAGTGTTCAAGTTCTGAGTCCACTTTTCTAGTCAAACACTGAACAATTTCTTGAGTGCAGAGCACTTTCACCTAGCCTGGAAATATGGTCTAGAAAAGTGGTCCCTGATGATTCATACTTGGTCAAATGATGAAATTAGGAAAGAATTTGCCACATTGAAGCTTCATATTAAACTAAATCAATATGTTACCTAGAGAATGAATTTAGTTTCATGTTCTTGAATCATTTACAAGTTAATATTCACTTTCAAAACAAAAACATGATTCAGGAAGATAGGTCCAAAGGAACAACATCATTGAAGAAAATGCAAAGTCGGCATATGGAAAGGTTCCCACAAACCTTAAAAATGCTATTGTTGCATTCTTTAGAATAATTATAAATGTCAGCTTACTGTTTGTGGTACAGATGTTAACACAGGGATTTGTTACATAATATTTGCCAAAGTTCACAAGAATCTTCCAGTCAACCCTGTCAGCAAATTTTCTCTCTCCAAAGGGACATGTCAATTTATTGGAGATAGTCTTAACTTTCCACTACTATAGTTTATATCTAAAACTTTCTCAAAGAGATCTCAGAAATATTACCAAAGGATTCAGATTGTTCTATAAAGGAATTAGACTAATTAAAAACTCAGAGAGCAGATAAATGTTTGTAGCTCAAGCAAATGTAATATTGCTCTATTTACATTTCCATGGTCATTCTTCTCAAAATAGTCCTTTATTTTTTTTATTTTATTTCATTTTTGCTTTTTGCTGAGGCAATTGAGGTTAAGTGACTTGCCCAGGTCACACATCTAGGAAGTATTAAGTGTCTGAGACAAGATTTTAACTCAGGTCCTCCTGACTTCAGGGCTGGTGCTCTATTCCTTTATTTTTCTGTTGAGAAATGCTTATAGAATTAGTGACTCGGTCAACATATGATCAATGTCTGAATACTTGCTTTGTAATTTAATACATTTCTCTCTCTCTATGTGTGTGTGTGTGTGTGTGTGTATACCTCATGTTCAAGTAAAAAAATATATATACATATATAGTGTGTATATATGTATGTATGTATGTGTGCATATATATATACATACATACATATATATATATATATATATCCATCTTCATTAAGTCACTTAAACTCTTTGGGGCTCAGTTTTCTCATTTGTTTAATGAGGGGAATTGGATGAAATGATATCTATGATCCCTTCTAGCATAAATATGTGATACTAATAATTGGACAGAGATTAACCAAAAAAGGGCTCAAAACCAGCTCTTGATACATCATCTATATAATTGTTTGCAAGTGAATAAACTCTCAGAATCAGTTTCATCTGCTCTAAAGTAGAGATAATAATTGACACAAAATTGCAGGGTTGTTGTGGTCAAATTAGATAATTTGTATAAAACAACTTGTGTAAATCAAATCTGAAAGTATCATTTAAATATTAGTTCTCGTTCTTATTATTTTCATTATTCATTAATTTTCCTCCAGGAAGAAGCTACAATCATAATCCTTTATGTTAGGAAAGGACTTTAAAATCTATATAGTCTAGTCCATAAATGATGCAGGAATTTAATTTTTAATATTCTCAGCAACTGGCAAACCAACATCTCTCTGAAACTTCATGCATAGCTGTTTCAAATGGTTTTAATACTTGTACTATCACTGCCCTCTTTTAGAACATGTTCCTCATCGTCAAAACCATTCCTAAAATTCATTGCCCAAAGAATGATGTGATATCTAGGTGTCATCTGATCAGGAGAAAATACAATGAGACTATCTTTTCCTTAGTCTTGTCTTAATGTAATCCGAGAATATATAAACTTCATTTTGTCTGTTATATAAATAAGCATTTTAAACATTTTGGATGTTACATCATTTATAATAAGTCTCCATTTACTAAAACATAAAGTTTATATTAGGATCAAAGGATTAGAGCTAGAAGCCTAGACTATAAGAATTACTATATACTTGCTAAATAATTGATAATTCAACATATGCAGCCTTATTTTACTTATAAGGGAACCAAGTCCCCAAAGGAGGAAGGACTTGACCATAGTTACATAAGCAGTTAAAAAAAATAAGACCATAATTAAAAACCAGGCTTAAAAACCCAGATTTCTTTGTTTTTATATATTTCCCATTGATTTTCCTCCAGGAATCCACAATTTGTTTTGTTTTACTGATATCTTCACAATGTTAGGAAAAATAAGGGAAAGGTCCAGCTTGTTATATGAATTCTCTATGGTTAATTCATTGTATTATATAAGAAGGTAAAGACAAAAGTTACACAGGAGCTTTAGAAGGAATATCCAAAATCAAGGAACACAGTCTACCTGTCTCAGGATGTCTCATACCTAAGGAAACAAGAGGCTAAAGAGTTTTACTACTATATTTACAAATATTACTCCCCTGTTTCAAATTCCTATGAATTGCTCCAGAAAGAGTCATTTATTGCCCTAAAACAGCCCTCCAGAGAAGAAAATGACACAGAGACAGTGATCCATTTCCCATAAATGTCAAATAGTACTTGAAGGTAAAGTCAGGGGCATTTATAAAGAGCTAGAGAATGAATTTTGAATGGGGTTGGAAATCTACCTTAAAAAGTCAAGAGACAGTAAGGTAGTGCTCTAAGTGAAATCAAGAGTTGGTGATGTGATTACTGAAGTAATGTATAACTTGACTCATGACAATATATCACTGAACGTTTAAAGTGATTGTTTTAAGCATTGAGAATTCTCCAATAAGAGATATAAAGAAGTACTCCATAATTATATATCCATGTATTGACTTTCACACTTTCTGCTATGCAAGTACTGACAATTGTGTTAATACACAAAGAACCTCTTAATTGATCTCTCTTACCTACATCAATGAGTGACAAGAAGTGAATAGATATCTAATTAAGTAAAATTAAGAATAAGTGAAGAATTTTTATTGTCATAGTCATAAGCCATAAAACCTAGTTTTGAATTATGATCTTATTTTTTTTACAGCTTAAGTGACCATAGTCAAATCCTTCCTCTTTTTAGGATTTGGTTTCCTTCTAGGTGAAATAAGGGTGAATATCAATTATTTAGCAAGTATATAGTATTTCTTATGGTCTACGTTTCTAGCTCTAATCCTTTGATCCAAAGAAAAACTTTATGTTTTAGTAAATGGAGCTGTATTAAAAATGGTGTAATATTCAAAAACATTTAAAAATGTTTATTTATAAACAGACAAAAGGAAGTTTATACATTCTTGGGTAACATTAAGACAATACTAAGGAAAAGATAGTCCCCCAACTTCAAAAGGACATGAAACAATCTTGATTTCTGATCATTTGTTTAGATGAATATCAACGAAAATATTTGGTATCATACAATGTGTTAGTATTTAACTACCTAGGGCATCAAGAAAATCCTATCAGACACACTGAATTGCCCAGTTACAGACCAGTAAGTCAACTTCAAACTCTGGAACATTTTATTTCAAGTTAATCTTGTAAAAGGGATCAGTCATTGAGTTTTATTCAAATTCATGAGTTCAAAATGAAATAAATTGAAGTCAAGGTATGTATCTCTCCCAATCCTGATATTCTGACAAGGTATAAGAAGCTTCTTACCAACAACTTCTCCAAAAAGGATGTTAGGTAAGAGTGTTAACCTTCCAGATTATTTAGAGTTCTCTATATGTTCCAAGCCAAATCACTAATTGTGGGGATAAAAGGAATGAATAAGATCCTTCTGGAGCCAGGTTTCCCTGTTAATGTGCACTATTAACTCTCAAATAATGATTGAGATGGTATAGTGGAAAGAAAATTGAATTTAGAGAACCAGAAGATATGGTTTCAGAAGCACACAGTAGTTATTAAGAATTTTTTTTCTTTAAATCAGACCTATATCTGTTTCTCTGAGGTATGCACCCCACTTTTCCTAGTCTCAGAGCTACAACAAGCATTTTCATACTAAGCAATAAGCTTTACAAAACTAGAATGAGCATCACAAAAAGCAACAAATTAAAACATGATATATTCGATTAGTGGGGGAGAGGGAGAATAAGCAGGGACCAATTATGGAGACATAGCAAGGTTTCCTTTGGAATTTGAGAGGAAGCTTACATTAGTTATACTAGGCTTTAATTCTTCACTTATAAAATGAGAGATTTAGACTAGAATAATGGTTGTTTTAGTCGTTTTTCAGTCAAATCCAAGTCTTTGTGATCTATTTTGGATTTTCTTGACAAAAACACTGGAATGGTTTGTCATTTCCTTCTCCAGCTTATTTTACAAATTAGGAAACTGGGGAAAACAGTGATTTGCCCACGGTTACACAACCAGTAAATATCTGAGGTCAGATTTGAATTTCTTCAGGCCAGGTGCTCTCTCTGCTTCCTAGAGAAAGTGCTGCTCCAGAGCAGTGGGGTCAAAGTATAATAGAAACTGCTGACTTCATTTTGACTTAGAAAAATACAAATTAGCATTACCTATGTTTGTTTTAATTTAATTTATTTTTTACACATTTCTCAATTATATTTCAATCTAGTTCAGACAATACTCTGAGCTTTTGCTTAAGCTTAAGGACCACAGGCAGCAGGTTTGGAACCTCTAGACTAAAGTTCATGGTCTCTCAGGCCCTTTCATACTTAAATCCCATGAATCTGTTAATGTTTTCCCCAAACTAAGCTACTAGAGAACTACCTATTGAGCATGATACCTCTGTCTAAATAACTCATACACTTGAAGAAAAATTCCAGCAGTTATTTTATTCCTTTATCCACTCAATCAAACAACAAGCATTTAAGTGGCTACTTCATATCAAGCTATGACAGTACAAAGATAAAGGCCATCCTTTCGACTCCCATTCCACATTCTGGATTTCTCTAAATAGAGCTTCTATTTCTTTCAATGCAGGACTCTAGCAACTAAAACACCAAATGATTTATTTCACAATGTCTCGGTGGCATTTTCAGATTGGAAAAGTGAACCCATCAGGGAATTTTTCAGTACATGTATACTATAATTTTCGACTAAAAATGTGAAGCTGATATGATTGCTCTGAGAAGATTCAAAAGCCTAAGCTATTATGACCACTGCATGAAGGTGAAAACAGTCTAGTGTATTTTCCAACATCCTGTAGCATCTTTTCTTATCTGTCACTTTTGGCACGTAAGCTTTAAGTATTACTTTTTCTTTAAAGATAAATTTGCATCTTGTTAATCTGACATTTAAATGGAATCAAGAAATACCTTTTCTCTTGAATTGTCTTTTAGCCAACTAATCCCGTTAGTCGAAAAGATATATTCCTGAGCCATGCAATAAGCCTTTGAAATTAATTGCGACCCAGAGTCCCTGCAGTGCACCTTCTCACTAAAGCTGTTAGGAGGATTAGCATAAAGGCTGAATGAAGATTCCACTTGGAAAATCTAAACTCTCCCAAGCTCATTGCATTCATTGGAGTCTGCCAAATAGATTCCAAATATTTACAAGTTTGGCTTGATGAATACCTTAGAGAAGTTTCTATTTGACAGTGCTGCCTCATGGTATCATACAGGGAATAGAGTTTATTCTGGGATGTGAAATGGATGAGGAGAAAGAAGAACAAGACATAAGGAGCTGCATCTTCTTGATTTAGGAATGGGGACTGTCATGCTGATTATATTGATATCTGGGATTACCAGCTGAGGAATCTTTTACAGCCATGCAAATCAGCCTTCTACTTGAAGACCTACTTGAAGCATAAAGCAATTAAATGACTTGTCCAGGGTCACATAGCTTCAAGATGGAGATTACATTCTCTAGACCACCCACCTAGACCTTGAGTATTAAATTCATATAAAAATAGGGTCTTACTCTAAACATAAGGACCCCTGGTGACATATTTATTCAGGTTTAAAATGAAATATGTATTGTTGTTGTTCAATCATTTCAGATGTAGCTTTCTGGCAAAAAAAAACTGGAGTGGTTTGATACTTTCTTTTCCAGTCCATTTTACAGATGAAGAAACTGAGGCAAATGGAGTTAAGTGACTTGCCCAGAGTCACACAGTTACTAAGTTGTCTGAGGTCAGATCTGAACTCAGGAATATGAGTCCTCCTGATTTAAGACTCAGCTCTCTATGCAGTGGGTTACCTAACTTCCCAATATTATCTATGTTTTATAGTATTTTTATTTCTTTTGTTAAATATTTTTCAACTACATTTTAATGTGTTTGAGACCAAATATTGCTGGCTGCATGCCACGCTGAACATTCTGTCTGGCACCTCTGGACTATACTATGCTGTCCCTCTTCTTCTTCACTTCTTCTTGATATTGTTACACAAAAATAGATGGATGGCCAAACCCTTCTGAGCATTTCAATGGACAAATGGTAGAATAAATCATCTCTCTTAATCATCTTGCTTTATCCTCAAAGAAAAGTTTATCTTGAAGTCTTACCAACTAGTTGGCTTCTATGATCTCTCTAATCTATTCCAAGTTGGTGAAACCTTTGGAATGGAAGTATTTTATCCCCTTTTGCTTCCTAGGAACCAAAATAATGGTTGATTATATGAAATGTTAATTTTCACTTAGAGATAAATATAAAAATGCATTTTTTGATCCTAGATCACAGACTCCCAGAAAGCTATTCACAAACCCCTTGCTCTTTTAATAATGAGTCCTTTATTCAAGGGATCTAATCATAGCCCTTTTATAATACAAGAGCAGCCAGTTAATGAATAGCATTCTAGGCCATGTGGTAGGGAACTGTAAAATATTTGACAAGATTGGTCTTTAGTACCCTGGCTCCTCCATTTCCCTATTGATCTTGTGTTGGCATGTTAATCACTTAATAGGGAAATTAGAGAAATTATGTTTCCAGCTCAAAAAAAAAAACCCTATAATTATCCAGAGCCATAACTAGCATAAGGTTAACCAGTTTTTTTTTCCTTAAAATTCTGACATGGGATAGACCCTGCCAAGAATTTCTCCTTTATGACAGGTGCCAAATCCAGACTTAAACAATGTGTAATGACATGCAACATAACTGATCTTAGCTATCCAAAGCTTTAGTATATATTATTCAGACCTTACTCTTTCTCGCAACACATTTAGATTTAATAATCACAATGTCTGGTAAAAGGTTGCCTCTTTCCATGACAGATATACCCATGGTAAGTTTACCCTTTGTCCCATTCCTGGAACCAACATCTCCAATCAGTCATAGCTATATACAATTCTGAACCAATCCTCATTAAATATAGTGACTAACAAACTCTCTTCTCAACCTCATCACAAAATCTATTTGGCCAGAAGAGAGTCAGTAACAATGACATATATACATATATGCATACATAGATATATACACATATGTATATATATATATATATAGAGAGAGAGAGAGAGAGAGAGAAATGAAAGTGAGTAAATCTTGTGAATCAGCATGACATAGAAGATAGAATACTGAAAATGGAGTCAGGAAGACCTGAATTCAAGTCCTCAGTAGCACATTTATTACCTATGTGCTTCTGGGCTAATCAATTAAATAATTAACATACCATCTTTACAAATACTTAAAAACTTCACTTCAAAGATATAAGAGCAAAGTACAATTTTTTCCCCTATACCAAAAAGGCACATCTTCCCCAACAACACATCATTTCCCTTCACCATATGGATAGTTAACCAAAACCAGTTATTGAATGTCTATGCATGCTCTCTGAGGCATTTTTTAATGTTATTAGTACTCTCTCATAAACAAGCTCCCCACTTCTCCACAGAGAGAAATGCTGTCCAAGGTCCCCTATTACATATGTAAATTGCTTTTACTCCCCAAATGAAGTCTAACTCCTAATTCTTATATCTCCACATGGGCCTTTTGGCTCCTTGTCTTGTGTTTTTCCAAACAAGACAAAAATAATGTAAAGAACTTTTGTCTAGAAATTTGCATACTTTCCTGTCACATTCATTAATCCTGAGCCAATCTGTTCCCAATCACTGAAAGCTGGATTAGTGCCACAGAAAGGTAATATTTGTAGAATGGAGAGATTTAAATAAGAAATAAGACTTTGATGGGCAAGAACCACATTTGTCTTTTTGTTTTAGTATATTTAATCAAGGGAAAATTATCTATTTTCCTACTAAAATGCAAGTTTTTGGTAACTGGTAGATGGATAGAACTTCCCTTGATTCTTCTAAAGAACTGCCAAACTTCACTCCCAAATTTTAACTAACCCATGATGGTGATAATTCCTTGTATCCTTTTTTGACTTCATAGAAAGTACATTCTTAAGGCTAAGAAGCTCAACTTTCAAAACTAGATCAGATGACTTTTAGGTTCACTTCTAACAGAAGTTAAACAAGAATCACTGCATCATTCTCTGCAAATGGTTATCCAGTCAGTGGATAATTAATGGATCAATTAGCCCAATCAAGACCTTCAGGGAAAGAAAACTTTTGTGTCCTGATGCAGCCCATAATACATTGGGATAGCTGTAATTGTAAGAACATTTTAACTCATATTAAATTTGAATTAAATTAATCTGCTTAAAGACTCTATTGCTTCCTCTGAGGGCCAAACAAACCAAGTCTCTCACCTTTTAAAAAATTTGACTGTCATTCAGCTACCTGAAGATGGCTACTCTAGTTCTATCTAAATCTATATTTAATCTACATACTAACCATCAGAAGGTCATATACCTTGCTTATAATTTCATGAACTCTAAGCCTTTCACTTCCCTTCTTCCCTATTCTGATTACCTTTTAGATTATCAAAGTAATTCCCTTTTTAAAAAAAAATATCAAAGTACTTCTTAAAATATGACACTCAAAATTCCACCCAAAACTCCAGATGTGTTCCGATCTTCTGACTAAAGCCAAATATAATAGAATTCTCAACTTTCTAGTCATACATATAATACCTACTCACTTTCAGCTTATCTTTTATTAATCTATGAATTAGTATCCCATTGCACCCCAAGGTCAGCTTCTTCAATAGAAGGCTCAAATGGGACAATATTAAATGAGGTCATCACCAGCTTAAAGAGAGAAAGTTTGCATAGAGAACTGGACTTGAATCCAAAAGGAACTATGTTCAAATCTTGCTCCTGACACATATTAGATCTATGAGCCTGTCCAAGTCCTTTGAATTTTTAATTTTCCAGGAAACTTAAGAGGGCAAATTGCGGAAAAGTTCTGGCCTATATTAATTCAAGGTGTCCTTAGCCAGAAGTTTCCTATATTAGGAAAACCATAGGCTGAATATTTTCCCCTTTTACCAGCCTCACAGAGAAATAGAGAAAGAAGCAAAGAAGCAAAATAGAGAAAATATCTTGAAAAATTAATATCCTATAAAACATAACTTCCTCTTTTTTCTGTTACTACTAAAAATGTTTTTTTTTATAAAAAAGGGGGGTAGGTCAATCATGTAGTCAGTTTAAAGAATAACTGATGAACAGATTGATTGATTGAATGACATAACAAGATATCTAGAAGGGTTTAAGAATATTGAATAGGTTTTCTTTATAAGAGTCAGGAGAATGAAATGTGGAGGAGGTGATATGCACTAATGAAGGAAATACCCACATTAATAAGATCAGAGTTCCATTCACCTAAGCATGAGATTATCTTGCCCATTCTATTCCTGTTTCCACATCTATAAAATAAAAGTCTTGGTCCAAATTATCTCTAATGTCCCACCCAATACTAAATCGTTACTCTTAATAATGTCTATGAGAATGCATAGATTTTATGCACTAATAGAATAGACCTCACTTACTTAAACTATGGATCCCAACCCTATGTGAGGTCTCATACCTAAATGTGGGGGATTGTAAAATTATAATTTATTATTAGTAAATGTATAATTTGTATACTTATTTAAATATCGCTATAACAGGATCATGTAAAAATTTCTCAGGTAAATAGAAAAAGTTTAAGAAGCCTAAAAGAGATCAATAGCAGAATCAACAGCACTACCTTTAGAAAGAACCATGGAAAGAATCTAAATAAATTATATTAAAAATGTTTAAAGCAAAACTGACATATTTGTTTTCATCCCTCTTCCAGATTCCATTGGATGTCTCTGTTCCTTCTGATTGGGCAGGGAAAGAAGTGTTTCTTACTGTTCGAATTTTTCTAAGTTAACATCTCCTGGGACTTTATTGATCCATCCTCCAGCTTGTCTTACATTTTTTTTCTTCCCAGAAGAGAAGCGATTGTGCAAGAGGCAGGCTTCACAAAGATTTCACAGCTCTATTTTTAATGCTTGCAGTAAAGTTGGAGACATGTTAAAAATTACAAAGACTATATGATGATTAATTTCAGCAAAACTGCTACAGAGAAAGAACCATTCTGGTCAGAGTCCTGCCAATTAATTTTACATAAGTGATTTGCCACAATGTTTTGTTTTTTTATTTAATCCATGCTTATAGAGTCTCATATTCTATTGAAAGTCAAACTCTTGACAGTTGGACTTTTTATGCTTCGGAATCCACAGAAAATTTATATAATTTCAAATTTCAGTAATGTTAGAATTCTGGAGATGTATAAGATAATGTGGGAATTATAATCATAGATCTAGAGTTGAAAGATACCTCAGAAGCACTTCTCATTTTACAATTGAGGAAACTGAGGCTCATAGAAGAGAAATTATTTTCCCATTGTCATATGAGTAAAAGTCACACATGTAAATCCAGATTCTGTGACTGCAAAGATCATAAAGATTCCAATGTACCATTTAATTACCAACTTGTAAAGTACTACTGGGAGAAAATCCTTGATTTTTCTGTGTTCTTTCTTTGTTTTAATTGTTTGACATTGAGAGTTTTGTTTTGGAAAAAATAAATTACTGAATTTATGCCATGATTTAAGATACAATACAGGACATGACATCTTTTGTAAACTTTATTGTTTTCTTTTTAATCAGCAGATGCAAGAAATTGTTTTGGCCATTGGGCTAGAACTGTCTCCTTTTCCAAGAGATTCTGAAGTCATCAATCTTGTACATATCACTTGGACAGCTTGCTTGACAGTTTTGATGGGCCATTACTGTGGCTTAAATTTCATTTCTTGAAGATTTCTGTCAATGTCTCATATATCATACAACCTTGAAAGATAGAGCTCTATTGGGCTCTGTTTCAGATCTCAGGCTATCATTAACATTAATAATCCATGAAATACCCTCTTATTAACTACCAAAATAAATTGTATGAAATAGTTTGAGTAGTGTTTGCACAAATTATGAAAACACTTTCAACAACAAGCTTATTAATGGTTAAAGTGAGCAATAATCATCTCCAAGATTTTATTTGCCTAAGAATAAATTGGTCTTATAAGTATAATATTTAGAGGAGAAAACAAAGTTATGGACTGAGTCACCTTTCAATCTCCTTCACTTATCTATAATCTTGGTTATCAAGTCCTGGTACCACTACAGAGAAGTAATATGGCATAAACTTGGCAACAGAAAGACCTGGTTTTAAGCCTTGGCATAAAATATACTAATTGAATTAACCCCTCAGTGCCACAGATCAATG
>JAJPUD010017082.1:8692-32275 GCA_023553655.1 Myrmecobius fasciatus | reverse complement strand
GATAGATAGATAGATAGATAGATAGATAGATAGATAGATAGATAGCAATGGCAGAATGAGATGTTTGTATGCATGGGAGAGAGAGGGAGGAAAGGAAGGAGAAAGGGGAAAAGGAAAGAAGAAAAGAGGGAAAGAGAGAGAAGGAAAGAAATAGGGAGGAAGGGAAAGGAGAGAGACAGACAGAAAGAAACATTTATCTAGCATCTACCATGTTTCAGGAGATATGCTAAACACTTAGGATACAAATATAAACAAAGTAGTTGATGACCCAAAGGAGTTTACATAACATTTGGGAAAAGCAATACAAAAAGGAGTCCTGGGTAAACATTGAATCAATCTTTTTATTATTGTTATTTCAAACTTTTATATCAGTTTGTAGAGAACTTTTTGGATCCCTGATCCAATCATCCCTTTGAAACAAAAAAGGGACAAATCTCTGACATCAGTTATCTCTGATGGTGAACCACAACCTACAATGAATATCCTAAGCTGGCTTTTCATAAGCCATTCCACTAGTCAATAGGGAACATTATTTTAGATCCCAAGAGTCTGGCTTCTCATTAAATGAGAATGGGAAGTGAGCTACCTGAGCAAGTCTCTGACACTCTAAACACTGCCCTCAAGCACCCTCTTCAGTCTATCTTCTTCCCTGTATTGGAACCAGGATAGTTTAATTGTCAAGCTATGGACTGGTTTGGACCTTCCTGCCTCCACACTATGGCTCACAAAATTCTCCTCACCAGAATACCTTCTTTGTTCACCCACCAAAGAGCTCTCCAAGACAATAGGACCCAACAAAGTGTTTAAGACCTTGGTAAGAAAGGATTCCTCCCAAAAATAAAAGGTGAACTGACTCTTCTAGAAAGTCATGCAAGCAAAAAGCTAGAAGGAGGGGAAAGAATAGCACAAGCATTGAAGTTTATGGGAATTGGAAGGCTGTGTTCCAAGGACTATTCCTATACCATATCACTGCCCTCAAGGGGTTTGAAATCTATTGAGTGGGAAAAAAAGATAGACACATACATGACTAAATGACCTGAGATAGGTTGTGGTAAGAGCAAAGGAGGAACTGAAAATAAAGGATTATAAGACCTAAAACAAAGAGAAATGCCTTTCAAGTGACTATGTTTAAGATGACATGAATACAGAAGGCAGCATCTGGACTGGGCTCTGGAAGGAAGAGAAAGATTTTAATTAGCGGATTTGTGGGGACTTAATTTTTTTTCAAGCACAGAGAATAGCTTTCACAGACTATTGTGAAGCAAGAAGAGGCAGGACAAAATGGGAAATAGATATTAGGTTAGTTTGGACAGAATGTAACATATATGAAAAGAAGTTGAAGAAGAAGAATGAAGTGAACTCAATTGTGGAGGTCCTTAAATGCTAGCCTAAGGTATTTGTGGTTTTGCTTATAGGCAGTGGGAAACCACAGGATACTGGAGCAGGGGAAATACATGGTTGCCTGTGCATTAAGAAGAACACTCAGGGAGCAATGAAGCAGGGAGACAATACATAATTATAAAAGTAGCAAATAAAAATGAGAGAATAAATGAATGGTGGGAATTTAAATGGAAAAAAGGATAGATCTAAAAGGTAGCACAAAAGCAGGATTGATAAGGCCTGACAAGTGTTTAGGAACCATCACTCTAATATGGAAAGGTAGCAGTGTCAGTGGTAGAAATAGGAAATTTGGGGAGGTTTAAGAGAAAAGGTGATAAGTTCAGGATGGAGTATCAAATGAATTAATTTTTTGGATTTTTATTTTTAATTAATTAATTTTTAGCATTTCCTTTTATAATATTTTGATTTTCATTCTTTTTCTTCATCCCTCCCTTCTTTTCCTCTCCCTAAGATAACAATCAATCTGAGATAGGTTATACATGTATAATCATATTAAATATATCTCTACATTCGTCATGTTGTTAAAGAGTAAGAACAAAAGGAAAAAAGCCAAAAGAAAGAAAAAAAACAAAAAAGTGAAAACAGTATGCTCCAATCTGTATTCAGACTCCATGGTTCTTTCTCTGGACATGGATAGTATTTTTCATCATGGGTCTTTTGGAATTGGCTTAGAACATTGTATTGCTAAAAATACATTTCACTGCTGATTATTGCACAATATTGCTGTTACTGTGTACAATGTTCTCCTGGTTCTGCTCACTTAGCATCAGTTCATATAAATCTTTCCAGGTTTTTCTGAATCAGCCTGCTCATCATTTCTTACAGAACAATAGTATTCCATTACATCATACCACAATTTGTTCAGTCATTCCCCAAGTGATGGACATGATGAGATAATATTTGTAATGTGTTTATTCCTTGGCACATGATAGACACTTAATGAAAATTTATTCCTTCCCTTCTACCCTGGAACTGTGGTATGAAGTCAATCACACCAGATTTAGAACTAAAAGATGCGGGTTCAAATTCTAATTCTGATAGTTATGCTCTCTGTAACTTTGGGCAACTTGCTTTACTTCAGAGGGCCTCAGTTTCCTCAACTGTACAATTAAGGAGTTGTGCTATGGTATCTCCAAATCTTTCCACCTCTAAATCCTATAAGCGCATCTTGATTTTGAGATTCCAGAAGGTTAGGAAGAACTAATAGGAAGTTAGAAAAAAATTAGGAAAGGGATTGAAGTGGAATATGCAGATTTGGGAGCCATCAGAATAAAAGGGAAAGCCATGGGAATAGAAGAAATCTTTAAGGGAAAGAGTATAGAGAGGAAAAAGCTCAGCGCAGAGGCCACAGTAATCTCTCCCTACTCTGAACTCAACACTACTTATCTGACCACTTAGAATTTCAATATCTCAGAGTTGAAAAAGAACACCAGAGGCTATTTACTCCAATCAAATGTAAACAGAAATCTTCTTGACAAGGATCCTGATATTCTGATCTCTAAAGACTCTCAAAGATCAGGAACTTTTTACCTCTGGAGAGAGCCCATTCCAATCTTGGAAAGAGAGGCAGTGTACTAAGATAGAAGGAGTACTAATAGCAATCAAGAGGTCATGGGTTCAAATCCCATCTCTAAAGCTTTCCATCAATGTGGTCTTAGAAAGTCACTTTAACTTCTTTAGGACTCAGTTTCCTCATCTGTAAAATAGGATTATTGGACTAAATGACTTCTGACATCCTCTCTATCCTTCTATGAAGTTCTAATTATTAGAGAGGAGTTTTCTCCTTATATTGAGTCAAAATCTTCCACTCTTTACACAAATAATTGCCCCAGTTCTTCAATCTAGGACCAAGAAGAATGGGTCAAACAACTGGTAATTTTCATTGAAGAAAGCTAATGGGAAATAAGTCACATAATACTATTGCTAGGGTAGCATATGATTTTGGTACCACTATAGATCCATTAGCTCACTGATATGGGTTCACTCCTCTGGTTCAGATCATAATCTACTTAAATATTCTGTTTGTATTGGTCTGAAGATCCTCTGGGAAGATCAGAGGCAAGGCAAGAAAAGTCCATCCAGCATGCTGTTAGGTACTTGATACATAATGAGTGCTAATGAGGCAAATAGCCCATTCTTTGTTAATCTGAGTGCATGATGAGCATACTTTTCCCATCATGCATTTCCTTCACTTTGTCTATGTAATTCTTCCTATATAATATACTGCAGCTTATTCACACTCACCACATATGTTTCACTATGGCCCATGGGTGACCCACAATGTCAACTTTTCCAAAACTGTGTCATTCCATGGTTTATGTCCATATAGGATCATCAGGAGGATATATGTGTTAAAAAGGACCTTCATCACAATCTTCCACCATCCTTCTTCATAACATTTTGGTTTACATGTTATAGTCATGCTGTTCTTAATGCAATATCTCTCTGTTTAATGTAATAAAGGTCTCATGACTGAGAGTTTCAAGACTTTTTTAGCCTCCTTGTTGTAGCAAGTGATTGCCTAATCATAGACTTAGGAAATCATGACAGCCTCAGGCTACATCTTTTCTTTCATCCACTTTCCATTTTATGTTGTTAATGGTTGATTTAAATAGGTTATGCTGAAATTGTTTTAAATGAATGTCATGTCTTCCTCTTATTTGTATTCTCTCTTCTGTTTCTGTATTGATTTTTATCTTTACTCTAAGTTGATGGTCAGTACACAGATAGCTGATTCAGAAATAACTCCCACATTAGTAACCAATTGTGTCCTGTCTGTTATACTATAATCAATTTCACTTTTTGTGATGTTATTCAGTGCTACCTGATCCAATGCCTCCCATCTCTCTTGCTGGAGAAATCATTTCATGATATAATTAAATTAAGGTGAACAAAAATTTATTAAGTTCCTACTATATTCAATAAACTGTGTGATAGGCAGTTGAAAACAGATAAAACTTGAGAAACAGTTCCTGCCTCCAAAGAACTAATATTTTCTATTCTGAAAGTATGGCTGAACTTGAATTCAGAAAGACTTGTGTTTAAATTCTGTTTCTAATATAAGCTGAGTGACAATGGGCAAGTCACATAACTTCTCTGAGCAAGTTTTTTCATCTGTGAAAGTTGGCAAAAATCAACAAGGTTGTTGTGAAACTCAAATGAGCAAATATATATAAAATGCACTGCAACTTTTATTAAATGACTATATAAATATCACTTATTATTGTTAAAATAGAGAGAGGCTTTAAATATGCAATTAACAGGTGCATAGTTAAATGTCTACATGTCTAGGTAATCTTTTCTTCTTCATTCCTTTCTTTACCATAAAATTAGCCTTTCTTGTGGATTTCCTTATATATGTTAGGTACGTTTGTCTTTTTCTTGATTTGCTACTCTCTTAAAACTACACTGGGTAAAATAAAAGGAAATTCAATTTGCCTCTCATCATGTTGCTCCCATATTTACATGGCACTTATGTAAAGCACATCATGTTTCCCCACCAAAAAAAAAAAAAAAAAAAAAGCAAAAAACAAAAAGAAAACTCCAAAGTCTTCTTTCCCACTAACAAACATCAGTGTCAAGGGAATAGTTCTTAATTATTCCTTTAGGCTGAAATCATTCTGTTCTGTTCAGAAGAACAATTTATGTACAACCCCAGTACATGGATACAATGACAGAGAGACTTTTTACCTGTCCTGAGGTAACGTAGCTACTACCTCCAAGAAAGACTGTCATGCTCTAGCACAGTATCAGGCCCTGGAGACAATGGCACTAAGAGAGTCCCAACAGCAGCTAGGTAAGGATTTGGAGATGAAGTTCTGTCTGGTCAGCCAAGAAGTCTGTGAAATCTACCTGAATCAATGAATTTCATGCGCCTATTATTCAAATCCTATTCTCCTGGATAGTCTATGTACACACACACACACACACACACACACACACACACACACACACACACACACACTGTATTTGGCTATCTCTGTCTCTGTCTCTCCGTTCTCTTACTCTTTATTTCTGTTTCTGTTTCCATCTCTATCTATGTGTGTCTCTCTGTCTCTGTCTGTCTCTCCCATTCTCTTACTCTCTATTTCTGTTTCTATTTGTCTCTATCTCTGTCTTTCTGTCTCTCTGTGTTTTTATGTCTCTGACCTTGTCTCTTTGTGTCTATCTGTCTCTATTTTTCTATTGTTCCTCTCAGTCTCTCTCTTCAATGTCTGTGTGTGTGTCTGTCACACTGTCTCTCTGTCTTTGTCTGTCTGTCTGTCTGTCTGTCTGTCTCTCTCTCTCTCTCTCTCTCTCTCTCTCTCTCTCTCCCTCCCCATCACAGGAAGTCAGAGATTGAATAGAGCTAAGAGGCCAATTTGTGCAATTCTTATCCAACCAAGAATCCTCCATACAATATCTCAGATAACTGGAGATAACAGCCTTTGTTTGAAAGTACATATAGATAAGCACAAGAAAGCAGAGACACATGAATACACAAAAGTCTACAGACCCACTCTTTCTCCCCATCCCCTGTGCGGCTCCTTCCTGGGATCTCTTGGGATTCCTGAAGCACCACTTGTCTGCAGCACTGAATGAGCCCTTCTCTTCTTCCTTTGCATTGTCATGTAGCAATACCAAATCTGGAGTAATGAGTTCACTTCTGGGTACATTATAGAAAAGGCAGAGATAGTCAGGACAATGTGCAGAAAGGAAGCAACCAAGAACTGCAAAGAAATTAGAATCTTACTCAATATTTCTGTTTCTGTTTCTGTCTCTATCTCTGTCTCTGTTTCTGTCTCTCTGTGTTTTTATGTCTCTGCCCTTGTCTCTCTGTGTCTCTCTGTCTGTCTCTAGTTTTCCCGGGGTGGAGGGAGGGGGGAAGAAATGGAAAAGGGAAACATGATACTGAGACTCCAATACAAATAAATTTATCAAGCCCTTTCTAGGGGCTCTATTCATTCAAGGACTTGAAGAAAAGAATCCTTGACCTCAGGGACCTTACATGCTACCAAAATATGTAAGCAAAGAGGTAGCTACAGAATGATTTAAGGAGAGAGAGAAGCTTTCTTTAGTCAGATAAAATAACATGATATGATTTGGAGAACTGTGAATTTCAAAACTTCTTCCTTTTTCAAAACAGGGTATCCAGCCCTAAATGTGCAATTAACAGGTGCATAATTAACTATCTACATGTCCACAATGAATTTACATCAAGAAAAAATGGGATTCCAAATCTAAAAATAAATATGAAATAATTATTGTAAAAGCATGCCTGCAGTTTTCAGCAACAACACATATTATCCCCCAAATGAGATGCAATTTAAAGATGAAATACTTGACATAAAATAAAATTAAACATTTTGTGGCTGTGGTATTAATATTTCCCATGAGAAATAAGGTAGAGGTAATAGATTTTCCTAAATATCTCTTTCCTCTCTTCCTTGTGCTAAAAGAAGAGGAAAAGTCATAAGTATTTCTTAACTGTCTGTTCTATAGGCACAGGCAAGGTCATAAACATTAATTAAGCTCTTACTGTATTCCAAGCACTGTGATAAAAACTGATATACAAAAAAGATAGCATTTGTCCTCAAGGAATTTATATTCTAATAGAGGAAGGGAAGAAAATAATACATTAAACATTGAATTTAGGGAGAGAGAAGATGCCCAAGGTAATCCAGAGAGAATCAAAGATAGGAGGAGAATAGGGGCTGAATTTCACTAAAATCCCTCTACTCATACGGTCAGCATTCTTAAGGTTTAAAGAATTACAAAGAGCACTGAAAGGTTAAATAGCTTGCTCAGGATCAAGCAACCAAAACAAATCAGAGCTCCAGATCTTCCTGGCTATAAGATTAGCTCCCTAGCCACTATGCAGTATTGCCTCTCCTATTCTATAAGCCAGTTCTAAAAACATGCTAACAATCTTTTTAAATCAAAGCAATTTCCTTAACAGACAAACTATATAGGATGTCCCCCAAAGCTTAGTGCAGTTTTAAAGCTTAAAATTGAACTAAGACTTTTGGAACACTTGTGTAAATTTCTTTCAGAGCTCCCACATGTCTTTGGAGTGCAGCCATGTATTAAATGACAAGTCAAGCATTTTTCTGGAAAGTAAGTTGACTACAGAACACCTTTCCTTTACGCCAGAACCATAAAGGCTCTACCAGACAGCATTCAAAAGAAGTGCTTTTATTTTGAAGCTATTCCTAACAACCTGCCCACTGAAGCCTTCAGAAATGTAGATGTTAAATGACATATTTCTTGCATCCTTTATCCACTCCTCATGGGGAGAGATTTGTCCAAAGACTTTTAGTTGTATCTAATGTGAAACCGACATTCATTTTTCTTGATTTCAGAAGGTGAATTCTTTTTGAAGCTCTTCATTTTCTACTTTCTTTCAAGGATTTCACTGCAACTAGAGATGACCATCTCATGGGGTTTTAATGACTTACCCCCCCCCCACTAAAAAGAGAAAGCCAGAGAGTGGGCTACATTTCAACATCAGCATCCTTTCCTCAGTAGTACTACTTCAGTCTCTCTTTAGGATATCATTACCTTGGGGTGGATTGAATGAACCAAAGCCACTGATTTCTGTGGAAAATAGCTATCCCAAGTGATTAACTAATTCAAATAAGAAAGCATATGAAGCTGATGATACTCTGTTTGATCTCCATAGGTTCTTAGAAATCCTGGAAATGATGGCATTAAGTAAAATGTAAGCTCTGATTTGAAAGCTAGATGACCATTTTTTGGTAATAATATAAAGGAAACTTCAGCTCAAAAAAAAAAGGATTCGAATCCATGGTTTCCATGATCCTTTCAACTTTGAGGTGCTGTGATTACACATTTATTTATGGCCTCTCTCCCCATCAAACTGTAACCTCTCTAAATGCAGAGATTGCTGAATGTTTCTTCAGATCTCACATAGTGCTCAGCATTATGCTAAGCATCTAGCATATAGCAGGTCTCTGCTAGAATGTAAGCTCCCTTGAGGACAAAGGCTCTTTAATTTCTGTCTTTGCATACATGTGCCTGGTACTTAGCAGGCATTTAATAAATGACTGGTGAATTGAATTGAATTAAATTAATTGAATTTAATTTGGCCTGAATGGTTTCCCATTACCTCTCAGATAAAATGCAGACTTTTCTATTTGGCACTGAAAGACCTTCGCAATTTGGCTCCCAACTACCTTTGCAATTTTATTGCATGTTACAATACTTCCCACACATCTTGTTTTAAATTGGCCTGCTAGCTGTTCCCCACATCTGACATTCCACCTCCATGCCTTTGCACATAGGCTTTCTTATCTGGAATGTTTCCTTTAAAGAACAACTCACATTTCAAAAAAACCTGCAAGGACTTGCATGAACTGATGCTGAGTGAAATGAACAGAATCAGAGAACAGTGATCACAGTAAAAGCAACACTCTGTGATGATCAACTCTCATAGATTTTTCCCTTCTCACCAATATAGTGAACCTGTACAATTCAAAAAGCTTTGTGATGGAAAATGTCATCCACATCCAGAGAAAGAACTATAGAGACTAAATGCAGATAGAACCATACTATTTTTTATTTTTTAGTTTGTTTTTTTTCTTTCTTGTGGTTTTTCCCTTTTGTTCTGATTTTCTTTCACAATATAACTAATATAGAAATATATTTAACATGATTGTATATGTATTACCTATATCACATTGCTTACTGCTTTGGGAAGGGGAGAAGGAAGAGAAGGAGGGAAAAAATTTGGAAATCAAAATCTTACAAAAATAAATGTTGAAAACTATATTTACATGGAATTGAAAAAAAAATAATACTGTTGTGGGGAAAAATAAATGCTGCTTTCTATAGGATGTTTTTTTTTTGAATCCCCCAGTTACCCAAACTAAGTCTCTTGAAAGTAATTTTATCTCTTTGTATAAATTTTGTGTCTATTTAATTCCATTCTTAGCAACTCTGCTACTTGTAGAATGTAAGCTATTTGGGGACAGTAACTATTTCCTTTTTTCTTTTGCTTTCTTTTTGTTTGGTCTTTGAACAGTACTTAACTCAATCTTAGTAGAGGCCTAATACACGTTTATTGATTTGAGAATTGGTTGACTGATAAATCCATTTTGGTTTTTCTAGGCTGGGGAAAACTATGTCATATATTCCCTCACCAATGAGAAGAGGATGGAGAAGTCAACAAAATAATGACCCCTCCCAACTTCTCTCACTCCCTGCGACTTTCAATTTCCCTGAAAGCATACTAGCCTTTAAATGCATTTTTAAAATTCAATTAAATTAAGTGAAATTTGTTGTCTCAGAGAATACTGTCCTTGGCGTTGGTGTCAGCAGTTTTTAAATGGATTATTGGAAGGTAGGTTTTTTTAGAGATCCAAAACTAATACAGAAATGCAGGTTGAGTTAATGATAATATCATCATTATTGTTACCGTTATCAATATTGTCATTATTTTCTTCCTTGGGGAAATGTATCTCATATAAAGAGTCTTGCAGTGTGGTGAGATGAAATCAGCATGGCTTCTTTTATAAATAAAATAATAAAATTCTTAACAAACAAGAGATAAAAATGATCTTCCCACTGGCATAATGCTACCAGGAGCCACGTGGCACTTGGATCCATACTGTTCCATGAGCATATGGGAAAATGGGCCTACATGGAGAGGTAGGTTCTTAGGGCTATGGGGGAGGTTCTCCTCAGAAAATCCAGAAGGAGAGCCAGGAAGGACTAAAAGCTCATTCAATCTAGATCATAACTAAACAAAACCTCCCTTACAACAGACCCCAGAAGCATTCATCCAGCTTTTGCTTAAAGGCCTCCAATAAAAGGAAACACTGTTACCCAAAGAGCCCTTTCCCCTTTAGGACCATTCTAATGAAGTATCAGGGAAACATTAATTTAAAAAGAAGGAAATCTGATCAGCTTCACATGCTACAAAAGCTTCCAGCAAAGGGCCAAATTAATAATCCTAGAATTGGAAATAATTTCCATGGACATCTATTACAATCTTCTCATTTTACAGATAAGGAAACTGAGGGCCAAAAAGTAAAATAACTTATTCAAGATCACACAAGTAGTAAGCATAATAGGTCAGATTTAAACTAAGTTCCTCTAACTCCAGAGACAACTTTTTCCACTCTACCATACTCCTCTTGCTACTGGTTGATCCCTCCTACTTCCATAATGCTTCCAATTTCTTTTTTTAATTCATTATTTTAATTTTATCAAGAATATTTTTATTAATCCACCTCTTTCATTACCTCCACTTTCATTTAGCACATTAAATTAAATTTTTAAAAAACTGAAAAATTAAGACCTCAATGTACAGCTAGCTACATAATCTGGCAAAAGAAATTCCCATATTGACCATATCTGAAAATGTTTATTTCTCTGTAATGCTTTGAACGTATCAAAGCACTTTGATATGCATTACTTCATTCAGTTCTCATCCCATTCCTGAAAAATTGGCAGAAAAAGCTGGATTATCCCCATTTGATAGATGAATAAACTCCTAGAAAGGTTCAGTGAATTGTAAGTACTTCATTCCAAAAATTTGTTACAATACCTCTTGAAAAACCTAATTTTCTCTGGGATTTATTCACTACATCATGTAGACAGCATGACCCAATTGAAAGAACCACTGGACTATATATACATAAGACATGGACTCAAGTCTTGACTCTGCTACTTACTAACTGGAAAGATGTCACTTCAGGCCTCTAAATCACAATATCTTCATTTATGATGTGGAGTAATGATGCTTATGCTACTAGCCTCTCCAAGGTGTTCTGAAAAAAGCACTTTGTAAACCTTAGAATGTTATTAAAAAGTGAAATTTTATTACTTCTTTCCATTTTTTCTTCTGCTATTTCTTGACACAAATCCTACAACAAGACTGGATTCATCAAAATAAACCTTCATCATTCCTATCTCTATGACTTTATTCCATCTGAAATAATCTTATTCTCTTGATTCTCATTTCTGCAAATTTTATCTACTCTTCAAAGTTCACTCCAATCTAATCCATCAAGCATTTATCAAATACCTAATACATATGAGAAATCACCAGGGTTCTGGGATACAAAGACAAAGTCTTAAAAGCTTAAATTTGGGCTAGGGGTAGCAAAAAAGAGATACACAGATAAGAATTTTATGAGAATTTGGGGAAGATGATGAAAAGCTGCCCTGGGAACTGTCCCCAGTGCTGAAAGTTAAAGGAAGTTAAGAATTCCAAGAGGCAAAAAAGTAAATTCTAGGCATTAGAGACAAAACCTGTGAAAAGATACAGTGATAGAAGACAGAAAGGCAAGTCTGGGGACTAGCAAATGGACTCGTTTTACTAGAATGAAAAGAGCATGAAAGGGAGTATTGCAAAATAAGCCTGAAAAGGTATTCCAAAGAGATTATGAAAAGTTCTAAATGACAAACCAGAGACTGCATTTTATTCTAAAGTACAAAAGAAGCTAAAGAAAATTCTTGAGCAAGAAAGTGACATGGTTAGACTTGTTCTTTTAGAAGATCAAATGTTTAAATATCACCTTTACCATGAGACTAGAAGTGCTACAGGTGCTACTTTTCATTCTTCCAGTCCCCCTTTATCACTTAGGTCCCACAGTATATCATTTATGTTCCTAAGGGTACTTACCAGATATTGTACTGACTGGAATTAAAGTCATTTGTGTATCTATCATTTTCTCTACTAGAATAACTATTAGACAATTGAGATTATACCACAAAGGCCTTTTGTTTGGAAGCACATAAACCAAATGAAACATTTTAAGGAAATTCTCTAAGGTCACGGAAATCCCTTTGAAGATTTCCATGTACTGTGAAGCTTCAGATGTTCACATCAGAAAGTATTAGCCATTGTCTGTGTAAGGGTAGGGTCCACTGAATTGATAAGTCACTTAAAAAAGTGATTACCTTTGCTGTATCCTCCTCCAGATCATGCCCTATAAACATAGGTGTCTCTCAGAGTTCTATCCAGGATCCTCTTCTCTTCTCTTTCTATACCACTTCATTTGATGATCTCATCAGTTCCCATAAATTTAAATACCATGTTTCTGCTGATGATTCTCAAAACTGCTTATTCTGCCCTAATTTCTCTCCTAACATCCAGTCTTACATCTCCAACTACATATCAGACATCTCAAACTGAATGTCCAGGAGATATCTTACACTTAATATGCCTAAAATATAACTCATCATCTTCCCCCAAAACTCTATCCCCTCTTACTTTCCCTATTATGATGAGGGCCACATCCTTTCATTTCCTCAGTTTAACAACCTACAAGTCATTTTGTATTCCTCACTTCTTCTTACTTCCTATATTCAATCTATTTCCAAGATCTGTAGATTTCACCTTTGTATTATCTTTAGAATAAGCCTCTTCTCTTTTCCAATACTGCTGACACTTTAATGGAAATGCTTTGTATGGCATTCTAATCTAGACCCATCTTCCCTTTCCAGGCTTTTTACATATTACTCCCCAACATGTACTCTTTGACCCAATGACACTAGCTTCCTGACCGTTACACAAGCAAGACACTCATTTCTTGGCTCATGCATGAATATTCTGATTGTCTCCCATGCCTAGAATATTCTCCTTACTTTACTCCAACTACTGAGCTCGATAGCTTCCTTTAAACCCCAATTAAAATCTCAATTTGTATAAGAAGTCTTCCCCAAGCACTCTTAATTCCAGTATCTTCCCTCTGTTCATTATTTCCTACTTATTTTGTACGGCTTTATTTGTATACATTTGTTTTCATGTTGTCTCCCCCATTATATTGTAAGCTCCTTAAAGGTGGGGACTGTCTTTTGCTTCTTTTTGTATCCCCAGCATTTAGCACAACCCTGGAATATAGTAGGCATTTAATAAATGATTGTTTGATTGTCAAATGAAAACATTTCCTATGAAGCAAAAGCATGAATTAGGTGTGATCAAGAGTTAAAATCTTCTGCTCAATCCACCAAAGGTATTAAACTTGGAACAACATGAGGTATATTCTGATTAATTGAGGAAACCTAGTATTGGCTTGTGTAAAACCAGAAAATTGGTTTAGAATGAAGCATTTGAGTATATGGTATCTTCCTGGTAAAAGTCAGTCCAGTCAAGATCCTAAAGAAAAAAAATAATTTGAAGGAAGGAGAGAAGTCCTTGAGGTCCCACCTATCTCTTTTCCCCATTTGTAATAACCTTTACCATCTGACCTCATTTAATCATGTTCAAAGTACATCAAGTGATTTCAATGTCTAGTACAGGTATTTGAATTTATATTCTATTTCCATCCCCTCCCTAATAAAATCTAATAAGCATTTATTAAACTCCTAATATTTATAAGGCACCATTTCAAGGTTATGAATTTGATATATGAAGACAAATGGAAAAAATCTCTTCCTTCAAAGAACATTTAGTATACAGCAAAATACAACCTGCAAACAAATAAGTAAATATATGACAATTTGAGGGAGGAGTGAGCAGTAAGAGAAAATAAGGAAAGGTTTCCTATAAGAGGTAGAATAAAAACTGAGCTTCGAATAATTTAAAAGCACATAACTAATCTGTTAGCTCTAGGAGAACAGAAACCACAATTAATCAGGACTTTGTTTTTACCTTTTCCTCTCCACTAAACAGTTCTTTACACATAGTAGGTAATTAAATAATATTAATTGAACTAATGTGAATTGAAGTTTTCCTCTAACACCATTTTTGCACAACAATCTGATCAAGGGGGTATCATTTCAAAATGTTAACTTAAACTTCAGGCATATTTTGCATGGCTATTTCCACTTTTTGGTTCAATTAATTATAGCAATATCAATAGATCTTTAATTTTCTCATCAGTGAGTAATGGGAATGAGTCTGTATTCTACAATATAATTAATTAGTAATGAGCTTTCAAGTACAAGTTCTTATCCGCAGACCTGCTGGGATGAACTACTTCTCTGCAGGGGTTGATGAGTTCCCACCAGAGGATACCAGCAATAGCATCTACTCCCTGCTGGGAATTTGAGGGTGAAAGGAGGCATATAAGGGCAGAAGAGCTCTGAGACTGTAGCCCTACCCTCACCCCTTACCCCTACCACCCTCTGCCTTTCACTGAAGATAAAGGATAGACAGAGCCTTAAGCATCTTCTGTAATCAGAATCCTAATGATATGTTCTTCTCTGAGAGAGAAAAAACTACATTAGCATGCTATGTTGGAAGAGCACTGAATATAATGCCAGAAAACCTGAGTTCAAATCCACAACTGTCTCCTTCCTATCTTTGTGATCCTGAAATCACAAATCACCACCTTTCTGAGCTTAATTTTCTTATCTATAAAATAAAGGGGATTTATTCAAGGTCAGGATGAATCCACAGTGTGACCAAGCAACCCTGTGATCTTAGGCTAAAGAGAGAGACAGCATCCAAAATGAAGAAGGTAAAAAAAATCAGCTGTGTCAATCTGGAAAGCTATTGGAAATTATTTCTGCAAATCTACTCAACAATGCATGCCTTCTCACTGAGAGATACCCTTACTAGGTTTAAAGCCCAAAAAAATTCAAGGAAAGAAAAAAGATACCAAAATGTACATATATATTCAGGATAATTATAATAGTATTTGTAAATTTCTTACTATGTTCCAGATACTGAGCTAAGCATTGCACAAATAACATTAAATCCTTGGGAAATAGATGCTATTGTGATACCCATTTTACAGGTAAGGACAATGAAGCAGGCAAAAGTCAAGTGTCCTTGTTTTAAATAGCCTGTAAGTGTTTGAAAGCAAATTTTAATTCAAGTCTTCTTGACTCTAGGCCTAGTGTTATATTCACTGAGTCACCTAGAAGAAATTCTGTTGTAGAAAAGAACAAGAAACTAAGAAGATGTCCATCAACTGAAGAATGGCTAAGAAAATTATGATATGTGAATATCGTGGAATATTTTTACTGCAAAAAATTAACAGGTTCAAAAACACCTGAGACATCTTGTACAAACCAAGGCAGAGAGAAATGAGTAGAACCACAATAATTTATGCAACAATGACATCACAAAGACAAACAACTCTGAAAGGCCCAAAACTTCTAACCAACTTCAATCCAGAGGACTAAAGATGCTTCTTTCCTCTTTACATCAATGTAAAAAACTGAGATATATACCACTTTGTAAATAACCAAGATGTAGACTTCTTTAGCTTGACAATGCTTACTAATTATGGGCAGAGAAAGTGGTTTCTTTGAGGGGGAGGGGAATTGGAAGTTAATGATAAGAAAAAATAGTAAAAGCATCAATGAAACAATTCTAAAGAGCACAGAACATAAAGAGGTTCAGAGTGACAACTTTGGAACTAGAATGCTGAATGAATTTCATATTTATTTATTTGTTTATAAATATGTATTTAATTTTATATTTATATATAAAGATGTATTAATGAGCTTCAAATTTTCATATAAAACCTTCCTTTTCTCTTCTTGTATATGAAACTGTTCATATTCATTGGCTTTTGTCAGATATAGCATGGGAAAAAAAATTTTTAAATGTAAATAAGTCATGCTGTTCTCTGTCTTGATCAGTTGACACCCTGTATGTTGTGCTTGGGATTGGGAGGGGGAACTATCCCCAACACTGTCCAACTGAGGTTTTATTCAAAAATATCAATAGATGTGTATTAGGGAAAAAAGAGAGGTAGAGGAGGGAATTCTTTCTCCCTGGAAGAAGTGCTTCTGCTATGTATTAGACAACAGTTCTTGTGTCTTTCCCTACTGCTCTTTGCTGAGGGTCACATTTGTTCCAGGATATCAGGATGCCATTGTCAATAACTATAACCGTTATTCACAGTAACTCCTTTCTCTGTGGTACTTAAAGACTTACAGAGGGTTTTTTTCCACAACACCCCCTCAGGGGATGATCATGAAGGAATCATTTCTAACATCTTACAGATAGAGGAAACTGGGCCCCAGAGGATGACTTGTCCATAGTCTCAAAGCTAGTAGGTCTGATTTGGAAGCCAGCTCTCCTAACTCCAAGTCAATTTCTTTCTCATCTATATTCCACTGGAAGATTCCTACACTAATCAAGAATCAATCACCAATCAATCACCAATTTATTCAGCACCGTCTAAGTGTGTACCAGGCACTAGGCTTGGTGCTAGGGATACAAAGACAGAGAATGAAACAATCCCTCTTCTCAAAGGATTTACATTCTAGCAAGAGAAACAGTTCATCAAAACATAGAGAATAAATACTAAGGAGAATAAATAAAAGTAAATATAGGGTGATTTGGGAGGAGGAACTCTAGCATTTGGGAGAATCAGGAAAGTCTTCACATAGAAGGTGATGACTGACAGTCCTGTAATGGCATGACCTTGCCTTTACTGTTGGAACAAACCATAAATGTCATTAACTGGCTATGAAATGTCTGTGTGGGACCGGACTATGAGGCTGTGAAAGGTTTTGGATGGATACTGCTGGGGGGTGGGCAGGATGGAGGCTGGCAAATGACTCATCAATTTGGGAACAGGGAAGTGGGTGGAGTGGACAGTTAGGCTGTCTGGGAGAAGAGTGAAATGCTTAATTGGATTCAGATGGTGTCAGCCTTGTAAATGGGCTGGAGAAAAATGATGCCCATGAAAACTAGATTTCAGTGAGAAGAGCAAAAAAAGGGTAGACTTGGAAATGGTAGAGGAGCTGAGTCGGTTTCAGGGAAATCACTATCTTACTTGGGTCACTCCTCATAGCAAGACTTGTTCTCCATACTAAGAACTTCACAATCATAGACTTAGGGAAGGAACCTTAAGAGTCGTTTAACAGATGAGGAAACAGAGGCCCAGAGAAATGACTTGCCCAAGTTCACACAGGTAACAAATAACAAAATCCTCTGACTCCATAGCTTGCACACACACTCTACAGGATCACTCAATAAAAATTGACAGTTGTATTTCCTTTGCATTTTGTAGAGTACTTTATGTAGACTTTCTTCTCCAATTTTCATCCTCTACTTTCCAGTGGCCTTACTCTTTTCCCTCCAAATAACTTAGGATTTATTTTGTTGTTATATGTAAATATACATATACACACATATATATTTATACATACACATGTATAGACACATATCTACATATTATATATTATATATCTTTGGTTTTTTGTTGCTATTTTCAGTTAGGTCTGAAATGACTCTTCATGACCCCTTTTGAGATTTCTTGGCAGAGATACTAGCATTTCTTTCTCCAGTTTATTTTACAGATGAGGAAACTGAGGCAAACAGTGTTAAATGACTTGCGAAAGATCACACAGCTAGGAAGTGTCTGAGGCTAGACTTGAACTAAGGAAGAGAAGTCTTCCTAACACCAGGCCAGCACTCTATCCATTGTGCCTTTTAGCTGTCCCATATATCTTTATACATTCATATATGTAAGTATGATATATATATATGTGTGTGTGTATGTATTATTTATCTATATCTATAGATAGATAGATAGATGGATGGATGGATATGTGGATAAAGAGAGGTGATGGGTGGATATACAAAATGAATGAATGATAGATGGATGGATGGGTGGATATGTAGATATGATGGATGGATGGATGGATAAATAGTGATGAAAGAAAGAAAGAAAAATACAAAGAAACAGAAAGAAACAAAGAAGTATTTATACTTATAAATTATCAACTGCTACAAACCAGAACTTAATTGTTTTGTAGATTTCTAGACTTGAGGTAGTGATGAGAAAATAATCAGTAAAATATGTAGTGCATACATTTTTTCAGTGCCGATTGTTAATATTTACCCTTTATTTTACAGATAAAGATACTGAGGCACAGAGACTTAAGGGAGTTGTTCAGTCACAAAGCTAAGAAGTATCTGAGGCAAGATATGAGCGCTGGTCTTCTTGACTCTATGTTCTTACCTAGCCCATAGTAACTGTATGATTAATACTTGTTAACATCTGCATCCAGAAAGAGGATTATGAGAACTGAATGTGGATCACAATATATTTTTTTATCTTTTTTGTTTCTGTTTGCTTACATTTTGTTTTCTTTCTTATTTTTTTTCTTTTTGATCTGATTTTTCTTGTGCAGCATGATAATTGTGGAAATATGTAGAGAAGAATTGCAAATGTTTAACATATATTAGATTACTTGCTGTCTAGGGGAGGTAGTGGGGGGAAGGAAGAGAGAAAAAAATTGGAATAAAGGTTTTGCAAGGGTAAATATTGAAAATTATCTTTGCATAAATTTTGAAAATAAAAAGCTATTATTAAAAATAATGCTAAGGAAAAAAGATAAATATTTGCTGAATGGAGGCATAATACAGAGAGAGAGAGAGAGAGAGAGAGAGAGAGAGAGAGAGAGAGAGAGAGAGAGAATAATATAATCTTATTTTGTAGTTGAGACACAGAAAGGTTAATCTTTTCCCAAAGCCAAGTGACTATTGAATGGCCTGGCTAGGTCTGAACAATAAATCTGACTCCAAATCAGTTACCTAGGAAAGAGGCTCCTTAACCCAGGAAGTTATGCTGGCCATCTCTGAGGAAATGAGAGCTCTCTGAGGATATACTGATGCACGCTGAGCTGCTTTGCATCATAAACTTTTTCTGATGTCCTGGGCAATTCCCTTTCTCCTCCTTTTTATTTCTTTCTTGAGTGAAATTAGAAGAAAAGGAAGAGTGGCTAGGTGAATCTGGCACACAGATGGCATAAAAGACCCAGGACTGGCATAGAGTCAGGAAGATGTGCATCCCAACCATTTATTAACCGTGTAACTGGTAGAGTCACTGAATGTAGTGCTGGTCTCCAAACCTCCTCCACAGTACAAAGCTTGGCCCATAGTAGGTTCACAATGAATGATCGACATACGACTCATTTATAAAAGGATAAAAATAATAAAAAAAACCACTTCCCTTGTGGGGCCGTGAGGTTCAGATGAGCTAACACCGAGTGTCCCTAAAATCACAGGGCAATTCTAAGACTGTAGTAAGACTTCTGAGATGCCCTGTGTATGCAGACCTCCAAGCATTAAGGGTTAGTGATTACTGCTCTCACTGTGACTAACTGAAGGGGGTTGTGTTCCCTTCTAGTATTGGTGGTAGCAGGAGGCTGGGCACTGCCCTGACTGAGTACGTCTCCATAATGGTGCCCCCAGAGAGGAAGAAGTGACCTGATGCCCTTTGCCTCAGCAGCCCTTAATGGCAGTACTCCATCAGTGGAACTCACTTGGCTGGGAAACAGCTCACATCTAATCTCTGACCCTGCTCTGGTTTCTGCCCTGGACCTCCCTACATGCACTTAGCCTCTGCCAGTTTGACAGCTGGCTTAACTCCAGTTCCCTTCTCCACCTGGCCCTGGCTTGAACTCCTGGTCTACCTGCTCAGGGCACAGTTGCCGGTCCAGATGTTCTCCCTATTCACCTCATCCCTGTCTTGGTCTAGATTTCTTGGTTCCCTGCTGCCCGTGGCCTAGAAAATCTATCACCTGCTCCAGGACCAATTTTTATCAAGGACCAAACATCCCTCTTTACCTGCTGGTCCAGTTCTGGGCCCTAGGGCTGCCTTTTCTGTCCCTCAATAAATCCTCTGTTGGGTCTGAAGTGCATCCCGTGGAGGGATCGGTGAAGGCAGTGGAAGCTGGGGGAGCTCAGAGCCATGCTGTGGATGAACCTTTCCTCCTTGAGGATCTATGAGAAGTGCAGCTTCCTGGGAGATGAGGGATCTGTGACCCAGAAATCTTTGATTTGACATCAACAAGCATTTAATGTTTTCTCTCCAAAGTGCTAAACAGTGTGCAGAGGATAAAAAAAAAATCAAAAGGTTGGTCTTCCCATTCTTGATCTATGATCTCCAAAGGTAGCATGATATTTAGAATTGGAAGGAACCTTAGAGATCATCTTGTGAGATCTGGGAATTTTACAGATAAGAAAACTGAGACCCAAAGAGCAGAGATGAGAGCCCTTTGCTTCCAGGCCTGGTGATCTCTCTCTCCCTCACACCACGGCTGTCTCTCTGCCTCTAAATCCTATAAATAGAATGGGAAATCACAGAATCAAAGATTTAGAGTGAGGAAGGATGGAGCATGATCTAATTCAATCACCTCCTTTTGCAGATGGGAAAAAAAGAGACCCTGAATTGTTGAACGACTTGCTCAAAGTCACACCAGAGACAGAATTCAGACCCAGATTCTCTGGGATTAGCAGTCCGACTATTGCCCCATGATGCTCATAAAAGGGAATGGATGAGAAATAGAGGATAGCTGGGGCTAAACTACCTGTTCTTCTCTTTAGTTTTCAAATAATGTCTAGGTGTGAGTTAATCTATTCCAGCAAAATTGCCCTAAAATTAGAAACAATTCCCTTCACATGTTCTTATTTAACCAAAGCTGTATCTTAAATAGCTTGAGCATGGAAGGAGGGCGAAAGCAGCGATCTCTTGGGGATAGTGGAATATCAGGAGTTGCCTAGATATGCTGGGAAAAGGCAAGAATCATCTGAGAATTCTAGGCTTCCAAAGGCTAAATGACGGTAACTCAGTAAATGACAATAATTAGAATTTGCATCATTTCATGTATTTTTCAAAGCACTTTTAGAAAAACAGCTAAGATTTCCATTCAATATTTTATTTGATCTTCATACTTTGAGATAAATAGTGTGGCTATCACCATTCCCCTCTTTAAAGATGAGGAAACAAGCACCATGACAGTTACAAGATTGACTCAGGACCCCCATCCAATAAGTGGCAGAGTGGGAACCTTGACCTCCAGATCAGTCGCCCTCCCCACATCCTCACAGCTTCCACAGTAATGACTCTAGATGCTCCAAACTTCCTTCTCGCATTAAAGACAAGAGTCAGTAGAAAAGTAATTGGCTGATAAGAGCCATAATGATTTAGATGCTCTCGCCTGGATTTCTTCAACTGAGACAGATTAAATAGGATGGTTCCCTGCATGAGGAACCTGATTTTGTGTGGCTCAAAATGTGCTTAGACAACTTGCCATTATGCTAAGCGGTACGATATTGCCTCGGTTGATCTTGCTTTCATCATAAATCATCTCTGGCAGAACCCAAGCAAGACGGTGTCTAAACACACACATTTAGCATGGAGGGTGGGCAGGGGGGTGGGCTGGTGTTTAGAAAGAACAGTACACGGATTTCTTCTCCCTTCCAGGCTCCACTTCCCCTCTTGTATCTCAGAGTCAGGATGATGGGCATTCCCAGAAGCGGTATGACGTGCTTCATTTCAAGAAGCTTATTTCCAGGAGCCAGTGCCAGATAACACTTGAATTTCCTCAGAGATGTAAATTATGTGGGTTGAACTAATGAGCTATATATGTATCTTTCATCCCCTAATTAACTGTGGTTTAATGATTTTCTCAATGCATTGCTGCCGGAATAGCCTCCCAGCTCCAAAGACTTTTTTTCCTTTCCATTTCAGGTAAATATTTAAACATTCCGAATTAAAGAGAGCACGAAGGCCCAAAACTGGAGTTTTGGTTGTCTCCGACATAATTAGACCCCTGTCTCATTCAGTGTTTTCAGGTTTTTTTTTTAATCTCCTCTGAAGGCAGTGTCCCTGGGCCTGACTCAGGACATGGAGAGTCTAGCCGATCAATCTTGCCATCCCCACCATCCCCAGACAACTCTAGTACGTCCCATCTCTGGGCTGGGAAAAACAGCCAGGTACTGATCCCTCCACCCAAGAATCTTTCCCATGAGTCTGAACTCTTCCCTCCAAGAGCTCAGCCAATAGTCCTTCCTGTCTAGGTAGCCAATTAATCTCCTTAAGGTGTTAATGACTGATAATTCCAGGCATTATTCTCCCCCAGGGATTTTTGTATTAATAAGAGAAACGTAATGATAGAAAAGCTATCAAGACCTACAGCAATAAATCCCCAATGCTGGAATTCCAGACATTGTGTTTGTCCAGTGCCTACTGTGGGCAGGGATGAAAACCAGCAGAGATGCCAGTGTGAGGAGCGAGCTCCCAAGTAAATAAGAATAACAGGGAGAGAAAAGGCAAGGTGAGCCAATTACCCCGTCCTTACCTATATGTTTGATTTCTCAGCTTGCTTCTTCATTTTCTGCTCTCTGGAAGCCCCAGTCAGAAATGTCCACACATTCTGGCAGCTACTTCTCATCTGTCTGGATTTCTTTGTTAGTAATTAGGAATTCACAGTGAATAGAGAGATCTGAGTTCGAGTCCCAATTTTAATTATAGATTAAGTCACTTAATCTTTCAATGGTCCAAGCCTCCCTCTAAAATATAATTGCATCCGATTCTAATTGTAAAGCAAGTGCTCGTCTGTTTTGGTAGGGGGTATTTCCTCACTGGGAGCTCTTTGGTTTCTCATGAGCTCTGAGGTTTCCTTCTGTTCTCAAAGCTATAATCCTACTGGCATCCCACAGAGTCCCAAGGATGCCTCTGCACAGACCCTATCAGCCCCCCGAAATCCCTTCTCTGGTCACAACTGTGGGCTGATGGGAAGAAAACCATTTAAGAGAGAGATGGGGAAGAAAGAGAAATGCCAGGAGACCTCTCTGGCTCTACAATTCTATGATTCTATGATTGAACACAGTTCACAGCTAAAAAGGCCACGTAGGGTTAATGCATTTGACCGGAGAGCACAATTCAAATCTGAAAACTCAGAGCAGAGGTTGTTAGGACGTCTGCTGAGAGTCTGTGTTTCCAGCCCTTTCTCTCCTCTCTTTTTTTAAAACTCCACTCTCTGTCCTGTTTTAGCTTAGGGCCATGGATGGCAATAAGGAGGAGTATCCTTTCCATTCTCACCTCCCACAACCATTTGGCTGGACTTTCATTCACATCGCTTCTTCCTTCTCATTACGGTTTCCCTCCAATACTAAGACATCTCTAAAAGAGAGATCTGTTTGAAAAGATTCGATTACCTTCCCTTCTGTTCATCCTCACCCCGCTCCTGCTGCTTTCCCTAACTCCAAGGATTCTATCTAAGGAAAAGGGTATTTATCATTTGAATTAAACACCAGAAAAAGAGTCTTAGTATCTGACACTCATTAAGAGAAAGAGCTACTCAACATCTGAGGCTGCTAGTCAGTTAGCATCAGCACCCACCTTGCAAACTCAACACCAGTAAAATATGTAATCAAAAATCCATTCCCTAGCTGTGTGACCCTGGGCAAGTCACTTAACCTCAATTACCTCAGCAAAAAGCAAAAAAAAAAAAAAAAAAAAAAAAAAAAAAAAA